>JAGVSP010004185.1:0-17418 GCA_022494985.1 Micrasema minimum
TGGATAATATGACTCGACAAACGTAAACATATATCTCAAAATACAATAAAAGTAGGATTACTGCTGCTGTCTGCAGTACCAACTGAAATAAACATAACGTTTAGTGGCTCCTGGAGCTCGCGCTGTGTGCAGCCATATGGGAACTAATAAATAATGACTTTAGCCATTGAACTTTTTCTTAGGAAACTTATGTAATAATATGCTGACTAGAATCAGATGAACACAATACAAATAGAGAGGAGGATTTCAGTATGAGCGGATTAACTGCCATACAAAAAAGGCACTGATTTAATTTGATTTAAGGCTTCGAGATTTGCATTTTAACGTATTATACATACAGGGTGTAACAAAATTCTATGTAAAAGCGGGAAACCAGTGAATTTACATCATATTTCAAACTTATTTTGACTTGGTCACACAGGTCGCCATACATTTTTTTTACACCACAGGCTCTTAAACTTTAAATTTTTTTTTCGTCTGACTAAATTTTGAATTAAATTACCGAATAATGGTACAAAAACAGCATTTCACATTTGATAGTGCATCTATCCAAGAGTCTATCCATCTATATCAAGAGTACTATTCAAAAAACAGACAGAGAAAATACCTTGATTTGTGATCATGTCATCGAATAGGGTGACCAGGGGGGTAGTTATTTATGAAATTTAGAAAATGGCCAAAAACTAGAAAACCATGACACTTTCAATAAACACAAATTTTCATTTTCTGATCAGTCATGACGCCCCCCACCCACAGGTAAAAGGTTATCTACTCTTACGCCACACCTTGTATATCATGTATGTATTTAGTGAAATCAATACTATCCATAAAGGAAACAAAATTAAAAAACGCGTTTTCACTTAATCTGCCATACTTTTGTTTGGCACGGTCAAGTAAAACAAGTGCTTGAAAGTGGGCATGTAAGAAGTCGGAATAATCGACGTGCGTGCGTGAGAAGATGTATGAATGTGGAGGAAGCAAGAGAAGTATGCCAAGACAGAGTGGTGTGGCGTTCTATCCTCTCTGCTACCCCTTCGGAGAAATGGGCGTGATGGTTAGTTAGTTAGTAGTTAGAATTTAACTCTAGAGGGAGAGAAAACGAATAAATTAAGCTCAACCTAGTTACTAGTTAAATGTCTACATCAACTTCAGAGCAATGGTCTAACGGGATAATATACACGAAATGAATTCTCGTTTTTAAAAGGAATATTCTAAAGCCCACTTTATATGAGACAGTTTCTTGTTCAGAAAACTACTACAGTTTCTTGTTCAGAAAAACTGTGCAGTCTGTCAAACTTCTGTCAAAAGACACGCTAAATATGTGTATTTTTGAAACGCGATTGTAAGTTATTATCGTATGTTTGCTCTCAGGAAATTGTATATTTAGCTAATAATGTAAATATGTTATTGGTTTTTTACGTATTTAAAAGCATACAATAAACCAATGTCTATTTAAACGTTTACATAAAAACATTTGACTGTCATGTCAGCTTAAATCTGACACTAGCACACAGTTTTTCATGCAGTTTTTAGCTTTATACGGGACCGTTTTCAGACTGCACAGGAAACTGTGTAGTAAACTGCGCCATATAAAGTGGGCTTAAGACGCCTCACCTGCGCCTGTACGGTACAGTAGGACAGTGTAGTTGTGTAGTACATAGTACACTAGGTACGTGTATTGTGGATTGTGGGTATTGGCATTACGGTCTCACAATGCATGGCCCATTATGGACGGTGGCGGCTCCATACAGTAAAGACTATTCCTTAGCCTCTCTATCTGCATACAAATCACGTAAGTATAAAGCCAACACAAATGCGTCAGCCACAGCGAGTGGAGTTTGGAAAATATAATATTATATTCTGACATCATAACCTACTGCACCTTCGCTCAAAACAACGCATCATGAATACTATACTGCGCTAAGTCATAATTTGTCGAAAATGGATTGAGAGTACCACGTAATAGCTCACACCGACCGCCACATTTCTTAGATATCAAATTTTTAACAGTAGGTACCGAAATAAAATCACATTTTTGCTAACTAACCATCACGCCATTAGGCAGAGAGAATAGAACGCCACACCACTCTGTACTGGCACACTTCTCTTGCTTACTCCACATACATACATCTTCTCATGCACGCACGTCGATTATTCCGACTTCTTACATGCCCACTTTCAAGCACTTGTTTTTTACTTGATCATGCCATGTCTTTCTCGGCCTTCCTCGATTTCTACATCCAGGCACAGTCGCACCATATATTTTTTTTAGCCGTTCTTTCGTCATCCATTCGCTCTACATGACCGAACCATCGTAAAAGACCTTTCTTACGATAATGCTTATCTCAGCCTTGCACTCTGCTCTAATTTCGACATTTGTACACCTATCATACATAGTCTTACCACACATTCGCCTGAGAGATCGCATTTCAACTGCATTCAATCTACTTCCGTCCTTCTTTTTCCAACACCACGCTTCACTACCATACATAAGGGTTGGTACCAGAACTCCATTATGAACTGCCAATTTAGCCTCTTTTGATAGGCGATTTCCCAAAAGCTGATTTGATTTAGTATTCACAGCGCGATTGGCACATCTATCAAAAAATGTTTTACCACACATTTACCTGAGAGATCGCATTTCATCATAAATCGGTCTAAATCGTCATTATTTACTAGGCGACATATTTTATCCTTTGATTTTGACAGGGAACCTAGAACTAATGCCCGCTGTATACGGGACAGTTTCTTGTTCAGAAAACTACAGTTTCTTGTTCAGAAAACTGTGCAGTCTGTCAAACTTCTGTCAAAAGACACGCTAAATATGTGTATTTTTGAAACGCGATTGTAAGTTATTATCGTATGTTTGCTCTCAGGAAATTGTATATTTAGCTAATAATGTAAAAATATGTTATTGGTTTTTTACGTATTTAAAAGCATACAATAAAACCAATGTCTACTTAAAACGTTTACATAAAAAACATTAACTGTCATGTCAGCTTAAATCTGACATAAGCACGCAGTTTTTTAAACAGTTTTCGTTGTATACGGGACCGTTTTCAGACTGCATAGAAAAAACTGCGCAGAAAACTGTCCCGTATATAGCGGGCTTAAGTCCATAATATATTTTTTAAAGTAACTACCATGTCGTATAGCATTGAAATAATGAACATTCACTCCTATTGCTGTGATTTTAAATTGAAATCAATGATCAGAGGTGTGGTAATGTAAACAAGGAACATACAACATACCTATACATATAGTTAGGAGTGCGGTGTACGTGGGTGTACATAATACGCAGTTCCATCGCCCTTCCGACTATTAGCAGAGTGAATTGACACGGTGTCGCTGCCGCTGCCGTGCCGTGCCGTGCCGTGCCGTGCCGTGCCGTGCCGTGCCGTGCCGTGCCGGTGTCGCATGCCGGTGGCGGTGAAGTGTGCAAGGCGGCCGTGAATACGTAATGTTCAATGTGGTGTGTATGGCGCTGTTGTTAGTGTCGGTTGTCCACTGAGAAGTGTGAGCGAGAGAAACCGGAAATAGGGAGTGTGTTCACCCATATTATTATCATTGGTTTTCCGATGGGGTTTGTTTATTCAATTGGGTTCTTTCCGATTTTCTATTTTTTATTAAAAAAAAATTGATTGAAAAATAACAATATCAAGGGATTTATTTTTTATTTTTACGATATCATATGAATTTTCTAGCGCGGTTTGAAATAGCGCTTTTTCAAATCGCTCGCAAAATCCTCCATTTGGCGCGCATGGGTGTGACGTCACATCAATATGGGCGCTGACTTCGTAATGAATTTCCCGCCTTTCATAATGAACGGTATGACGTCATTAGCCAATAACGGGCGTTTAAAAACACTCGTAATTTCGTGTTTTTAAAACATAAATCTATATATATAAAAATGAATGTAAGTTTGTATATATGTTTGTCCTTTATAGATTCGTAAACCGCTTATCCGATTGCAATTAAGTTGTTCTAGTGGGTTGTTTATTCACTCCTGGGAAGGTTCCTGCATTATAACATCCATTTTTATAATTTTTGTATTTGTGTATTTGATATGATTTAGTGACAGTTCCGGGTGAATTTTAGATGCGCCATGTAACCGATAGAACTGCATAGCTAAGAACATAAAGCTTATAAAAAATGTCGTCAAATAATGCTGTACAGCAAAAGGCGCTAATGTCGTTTTCATCACGTATACAATTTATTTTTATACACCTCGAACTTTCAATTACATTTTTAATTTATTTTACACCCGATTCGGACTTTTTTCACAATAAATAAGTGCCGTGAATTGGTTTTTGAGCTATCGAGTGCATTTTTTACCTCCGAAAATTTGTTTTTTTTGTTCAAGATTTCTGTGTTAGTTTCATCGTCAGTTTTTCTCTATGAGAAAAAAAATCGTTTGACAAGGGCTTCTCCTGATCGAGAATAACTCTGCAGAGCTCTGTTTTTTGCAATAAATAGAAAGAAGACAAAATTCCAACTTCAAAGACACCTAAAAATCGTTTCTAGCTGGGAAAATAAAAAAGTTATAACGTTTTAAAAACATTATTTTTTACTATATAATATTTTTAAGTTTAATCTGTTATAATTTTTTTATGGCTATGGAATAAAATCATTAACAGACAGTGAATTCGTAATAAAAAGTACCTACCTTATAATTCGTTTGGAGTTTTATTTATAGGTAGTCGAGCTACAAAGATCTTTGTTTGAAATTTGGAGCATTTGCTACTACTACTCTCCCTTATCCGCACCCAATGGTGCATAGGGCACTGCATTGGTACAAAACCAAGTGCAGTGTCTCTTGATCATTTTATTACATGAAAGTAGGATGATCAGTCTTACGCTTCAGTCCCAGTCCAAGGTATCGCACATGAAATATTAATGTAAAAATAACATGTAAATAAATCATATTTCATCTTGACCCTCTATGGGAATCGAACCGGCGACCTCATACACGGTAGTAAAATGGGCTACCACTGTGCTACGAGGTGAACATATGGATCATATGGACTCGCACAATTCCCGAAAAATATATATTCTATTTGTATAATGCCGAATGAGTTTTAATTTTTTTTTAATTTAATAATCATCATCACCATTACTTACTATTACAGAATTGCTTCCCATGCACAGCATATGGATTTTTTTAAATTCCCAAAATGGCGGGCGTACCTTTTTTTCGTAAAATAAAGTAGGGTATCGTTTTAAGGGTTTTTAAGGTGCTGATTTCGAATTTAGAGTTTATTTTTAAATCCAAGATGGCGGACGCAACGTTTTTTTCATCAAATAAAGTTGGGTATCGTTTTAAGGGTTTTTAAGGGTCCTGATTTCGAATTTAGCTTTTATTTTTAAATCCAAGATGGCGGACGCAACTTTTTTTCATAAAATAAAGTTGGGTATCGTTTTAAGCGTTTTTAAGGGTCCTGATTTCGAATTTAGCTTTTATTTTTTAAATCCAAGATGGCGGACAAAGCTTTTTTTCATAGAAGGATGTTGGGTATCGTTTTAAAGGTTTTTGGGGGCCCTGATTTCGAATCTAGCGTTTATTTTTAAATCCAAGATGGCGGTCGTCCCTTTTTTTCAGAAAATGAAGATGGGTATCGTTTTAATGGTTTTGGGGGGCCCTGATTTCGAATCTAGCGTTTATTTTTTATTCCAAGATGGGCGGTTGTCTCTTTTTTTCACAAAGTGAAGAAGGGTATCGTTTTAATGGTTCTTGGGGGCTCTGATTTCAAATTTAAAGTTTATTTTGATATCCAAGATGGCGGACGCACCTTTTTTTCATAAAATGAAGATGGGTATCGTTTTAGGGCGTATGGGCGTCTGATTTCGAATTAAGAGTTTATTCGGAAATTCAAGATGGCGGACACACATTTTTTTCATAAAATGAAGGTTTGCATCGTTTTTAGGGCGTGTTCGCGTACTGATTTCAAATTTAAAGTTTATTTTGATATCCAAGATGGCGGACGCACCTTTTTTTCATAAAATGAAGATGGGTATCGTTTTTAGACGATACGGGCGTCCTGATTTTGAATTAAGCGTTTATTTTTAAATCCAAGATGGCGGACGCACATCTTTTTTTATAAAATAAAGATTGGTATCGTTTAAAGGGTTTTGGGTGACCTGTTTTCGAATATAGAGTTTATATTTGAAATCCGACTTGACGGACGCACCTTTTTTTCATCTAAGAGTAAATTCCATTCATGCGTCGGACCTGCCACACACATTTAAAAAAAATAAATGTCCAAGGGTAATAGAAGTCCTCATATTAAATTTACGAGTCGGACAGCCAAGAAATTTAATTGTTTATGCCAAAGACGGATAAACAAAAAATATATTATAAATACCTACCATGAAGCACTTGAAAAATAAAGTCACCAAAATAAAATAAATAACATTTACACTATACCTTTTATACATACGAGTATACACATTATACGAGTTATTCAATTTTCATAAATGCATTTATCATCAGAAAGAAAATACAAAGCATTCCTTCTATTACCAATTCCCAAAGAAACGAGATAAATCTTTCAAATTTCAATCGATATTTCTAGAATTACCTGTTTCTTCTGCGGCAGCAACGCGACGGGTATCAGCTAGTTTATAAATAAAAACAACATTTTTGATCATTGTGTTTTATTTCGTTGGAATTGTAAAAATATACTTTAAATATGTATAACGTTTTCAAGGATATTCATGCTATCGGGAACAACCCAATTATTGAGGTTTCAGCGGTTAGCGCGTCGGGCTACCATGCACGAGGTCGCGGGTTTGATGCGGTTTTTCACATGAAAATATTTTCATTATGTATACAATGTAATACCTTGGATTGGCAATGAAGCGTAAAACTGATCGTCTTGTCTTAATATTGTGATAAAATACTCTGCACTGGTGTACCAATGCGGTGCCCTTTGCATAGAGATACCAGACCCACCAGATGTCCATAATTTTTATTCGTTAAAAACCCGATTTTTAGATGTGAAAAAGTCCAAGTTTTATTTGTTGGTATTAAAATTGGCTCATACTACTACTTCTTCTGTCATCTGGCGAAGGCGTTTCGGCTTGCTAGACCATATACTACGTATGCCTCCCGAGAGCCGCCACCATGCTTGCCTATTTTACAAGGCATCAGGTTCTCGGCGCCCTGGTCGTACACTGTTGACAATTCGTCGGCAGTTTGCGTCAGAGCTGCGGGACGTCGACTCGACTTGGGAGGATGCACGGGAACTGGCGGCCGATCTCTTGGCCTGGAGGCAGTCTGTGGAATCCATATGCACCACATAGGGAGCGGTATGGCATGATGAAGATGATGATGATAAAAATTAGTATCCCATATATTTATGGTATCTCTACTATCATTAGGTGCGGACAACGGAAAGCAGTAGTTGCAAAATTATAGTTAATAATTCATTTGTTTTATTTATTTATTTATGCACATTTATAAAATTATTTCCAGAGGTGATTTTCTAGTCTGGGTAGCTAGAGGTACATTATGATTAATAAGTAAGGATTAGCCGGCTCGCGATCTCACAGGGGCTAGTATAACAGAGTTTTACAAGTAAGTAGATATCAAGTTGAGGGGCGCAGTCCACACCACAGATTATTATATATGTTATACTATATTTCTTCCAAGCGTTTATTTTACTTTTGACACATGGGCGCCTATAAAGTTCCGTAATTATTGACAGGCAACCATAGACCGAAAAATACAATACTTCATGTTTTTTCTTTACGATAGTGAAGCACATGTTCTTTAGCTCCGATTTTTATCGATATCGATGTTTATTGAGCCTACTTATGCAACGAGGATTATTCATGTGGATTTTTTCTACGAAAAATATAAAATGTGATTTAAATTAAAACTTATTTGTTTTTTTTTCTTTGTTTGTCGCGACCCAGAATTTCTCAATTTACATTACGACAATAAAATAGTCCTATGCATATTTGGGTTTTCTGTAGCTCCTGCACCCGATGACAAACTCCAATTGAGGAGTTTATCGGGACTGTATTTAAAGTTTCTTTTGTAAAGAAATTATGTATTGTTTGTAATGTTCTTTATTGAATAAAGACTGTTAAAAAAAAAAGTTTTACGACAGCGCTTTCGTAATAAACGTCTGGGTATGTTTATAAACTACAAAATGTTGAGCAAAAATAAAATATAAATGTGTTAAATTGATCAAAACTTCTTCATAAATAAAAGTCGATTTTTATGAGAAATCGATTCGGTAAGCCATTAGGACATCCCTAATCGATACATCATCGAGCTGTTAAAAGTAAAATAAACGCTTGGAATTGGTATAGTAAATAGTCCACACAACCACTGGTTGCTTGTCGCGTGGCGTGGCGGTGGCGGCGCGCCTGATTCACTTGGTGTCGGATTACACGACCCGACAGGTAGTAGTAGGTACCTACCAACTAACTTAACAATGCTTAGTATAATTACATGTAAGGTACCATATGCCTGCAAGGTCGCGCTGGTCAGGCACGCGACTTGTCCGGTGTCCAGCGCCACCGCCACACTGCAGCAGCCCGGAGAGTTCTAACGGAATATAAACTACCTGAGGAAATACATTCCTTCCCGGAATTGAATTTTCAAAATGCTTTCGTGTAGACGCGAATATTTAAAAAATTTGAAGTCGGATGAAATGTCTCAATAATTTACCCAAAAATAAATAATAAAAAATTGAAAATAGCATTCATTTCAAAATCTCAAACAATGACGTCACTCCTTGTATCTAATGCCCACTTTATATGAGACAGTTTCTTGTTCAGAAAACTACACAGTTTCTTGTTCAGAAAAACTGTGCAGTCTGTCAAACTTCTGTCAAAAGACACGCTAAATATGTGTATTTTTGAAACGCGATTGTAAGTTATTATCGTATGTTTGCTCTCAGGAAATTGTATATTTAGGTAATTATGTATATATGTTATTGTTTTTTTACGTATTTAAAAGCATACAATAAACCAATGTCTATTTAAACGTTTACATAAAAAACATTGACTGTCATGTCAGCTTAAATCTGACACTAGCACACAGTTTTTCATGCAGTTTTTACCTTATACGGGACCGTTTTCAGACTGCACAGAAAACTGTGTAGTAAACTGCGCCATATAAAGATAGCTTAAGTGTAGTGTTTTCCGTTTCCGTTTTTAAAGATGGCCGCCATTCACCCTCCCTAGAACAGCTGTTGACAGTTTTAACTGACAGTTGGCTGGAGAAATCGTTTGCATAGATTTTTGACAGTTTTGTTATTGGCTGGAGAAATATGTTAGCCGTGCCATGCCGTTAGCCGCCCGTTTTATGACGTCACTCCTGCAAAAATGACGCACTTGGTACATGGTAGTATTTGGCGCGGTATTTGAAATGTGCTACTTTAAAAAATCGTATCTTCATCAATAACTTATAAAAAATTAAATATTAAATATTTTTTTTTGCTTAGTTAAATAGTACGTTTATAGAAAAAAAATACTTTAGAAAACAGTGGATTCCCTCATTTGCTTTGGTGCTGATATTAATGTTTGTCTACATAAATAAACATTATGACTTCGACACCTACTTGAAGTGACAGTCTTACGTGCCGATAACGTATGCAATAATAATGCATTGTAATCAATCAAGTGCTGCAAGATGTTCTATCATCGACTATAGTAAAATAATGTTGAAGTAACGGTGCACACGCCCGATTAATGACTCGTTGGGTTACTTGTAAGGTCAACCATATTTGATTAGCAATAGTTTTTGAAAGAGTCGGATTTCAGCGGAGTTTTTTACAGAATCTTCCAGCTATTTTCAGCCTCCACGATTTCTCAGCTCATCCGAATAACTGATCACTTGTTGCTAAGCAATGTTATCATTGATATCCCAAAAGAGACAGAGAAACTCTGGAAACGAATGTGGGTTATCTAGGCGTTTACAGGGCTTATGACCTGACCAGCATAGAAAAATTCTGTAAAGCGGGAACGACGAAGACGATTTCAATAATATAGTAGTTCAAAAATTTGTCATGTATGGTTATCAGATGATAGGCGGAATGGGAATGTTTTAGTAGTACGTCAAGTGGCCACTTAACCCAGCCAATGACAGGTCATAAGCCCTGTAAACGCCTAGATAACCCACATTCGTTTCCAGAGTTTCTCTGTCTCTGTTGGGATATCAATAATATCTGATATCAGCCCAGCATGGGTATAATCCAGTACTTTGTCTACAAGTTTTTGTATTCATTTAAAAATATTGTTTAAAAAAATGTTATCATTGTTCAAACCGTAAGAAAAATTTACTAAAAGAACTCTCATAAAAATATTATATTTACAAAACTCTCAGTTACTTGTTCCCTTCCCCTCCGAATCACCTCTCATGCCCATAATGAAATCCTGTTGCTCGATCACAGATCACTAGCGACTCGGTAATAAGCGACGTGATAACGATTTCTTACCCATGGATGTTTAACGTTTTCGCGATCACAATGGAACATGCGTTAAAAGTTATCGATCGGGATTATTAAACGAGCGCATACTAGTCGCGAGCCCATTCCCGAGATATATCTTATTCGCACATATTTTCATTCAATCTTTATTATAATTTAGCCGGTTTTCGGCAAGCCAAATATTGAGAAAAGCAGTCGACATAATAAAAAATCCGACAAGCGCGATGATTTGACGTTTTGACGTACGGCCGCGGTATCGCGTAGATCGGCTCCGCTCGGGTCAGATCGTCAATGCTCGGCTCGGCGATCGCGGTATTGAACGGTATGTCATTGTGATCGATCAAATCGTTAGGGCTAGCACGTGGTTAGCACGGTTTTAACTACGTCGATAGTTATCTGTGATTGAGCTACAGAGCTTCCATACTAAAGTTAGCCAAAGATGTCTCGGTTAGTAGTTGCTATGAATGGCTGATAGTGTGTAACAGTGAATAGTGAATAGCTAGTCTAGCAGAAGGAGAGGCGGAGAATTGGTGTGAAATGAATGCAGAGTAAAGTGGAGCTGATTACTATGTAAATTACTTGGTGCAGATATTACATTGTTTATGTCAGTCCTAAGTTCTCACTTATACATATATAATATTTATGTTACGTAGGTACTGCGAATGCAAAAAAGACAAATATCCCATCCATAGTCGCATGATGTCGGCGTCATATTATCTAAACAGTTATTAATTATGCTAATTTATATTATGACAAATCGATATTAATATAAATCTAATCCAACAATGAATTTGTTTTATGTAGAAGATGATAATAATATGATCAGTAGTTCTCGGAACAGGCTATCTTATCGAGGACTCTGATTTCAATTATTGTAATAAAATTACCAATAAAATTTAGGAAATAAACTTGAAATATCTAAATACCTACTTAAATGTTTACTTGCATTGCAACCAGAAATTTTGTAATTCCTTGACGAAAACATGCTTCTACAACTTCTACAACGAGCCATAACAAATATGTAAACGTAAAAATATCCCCATGCTGGGCTGATATCAGATATTATTGATATCTCAACAGAGACAGAGAGACTCTGGAAACGAATGTGGGTTATCTAGGCGTTTACAGGGCTTATGACCTGTCATTGGCTGGGGTAAGTGGCCACTTGATGTATTACAACATTCCCCATTCCGCCCATCATCTGACAACCATGTATGACAAATTTTTGAAACTTGTATATATAATACGTTGAGTTTGTTACAGAAGAATCCACATGTGAGTTGTGTTGTCGACAAATTTAAATATTTTTTTAATATTCTTTCCCTATAGTGACATCTGTTGAGAATATAGTTAAGCATTTTTTGGGGCAATCTAACTTTATTAGTGTAGGTAAGGTTCATCCAAACTTGATTACTTACTAGAAGACCCCTGAAGATGTCTCTCCAATTTTTATTTGCTTTTATTTTTACAAGTAAATATTTTTTTTACCAGTAAATATACCAGTAAACAGATGTCACTATAGGGAAGGAATATATTAAAAATATTTAAAATCTGTCAACAACACAAACTCGCATGTGGATTCCCCTGTAACAAACTCAACATATATACAAGTTTCAAAAATGTGTCATACATGGTTGTCAGATGATGGGCGGAATGGGAATGTTTGTAATACATCAAGTGGCCACTTTAACCCAGCCAAATGACATGTCATAAGCCCTGTAAACGCCTAGACAACCCACATTCGTTTCCAGAGTTTCTCTGTCTCTGTTGAGATATCAATAGTAAAATTATCCTTTTACTATATTTATTAAATAAACATTTACACCGAAAAAAAATTCTGACAGCACATTCGTACTTGCTTCTACTTCAATAAGTTCAATAAGTTAAGAAAAAAAATATTATTAAATGCTATAATTTTCATGAAAATGTTAAGCCTGCCTCCAAGATTTTTAGTTCTGGTGTGCCAGTGATAGATATAAATCGTTTAATTAATCTATACCCATAGGCACTGCATTGGTACACCAAGTGCAGTGAATTTTAATAATTTGTTACCGAAGGGAAGATTATCAGTCTTACGCTTCGGTGCCAGTCGAGTATATCATTCTGAAATAATCAACAATCTGTTGATGATACTCTGAGGAGCACGCGCCACTCGATCGGATCGGAGCCATTTTTCTGGGCAAACCGGTTTCGCGGCGCAGCGAAATTAGGCGATCCTAGGAGGGTTTCTATTGGCCGCCTAGTTCGCTGGGGGGAGGGGGGGGGGGACACACACACTCGGCGGGAAAGGTTGCCAAGTGGGAGATATTGCCGCCAGGAGGAAACATAAAAACTTCATCCAACGGCGACCAGAACCTACAGAGATTAGCATAATGTGCTAACTCCAGGCAGACGCCAAGTCAGTGCCAAAGATACAATTATCAAACACTTTTGAAATAGTCCAACTTTGCATTTTTATTACACCAAATTTGATATGAAACAATACTTTCCTAAGACGTGAGCGGAATTTTGGGGTAACTTAACAACTTGCCGTGCAGCTGTCAAAATTTAAAAACATTTTTTCTCTCTGGTTTGTAGAGTAAAGCGTAAAGCTGTGATTGGTTTATACGCGATTGGGTCACGCTTTCATTATGTATTGTCAAATTTCGCTTTTCAAAATCTATTTGATTTTAAATTATTTTATTTAACCTAACCTATCTAACCTACTGTATAAATTTCATAACCTATTATAAAGGATATTGCTTTTAAATAGCCATTTGATTTAAATTATTTTTTAAAACCCAACCTATCTTAACCTACTGTATAAATTTCATAACCTATTATCAATGGATTTAGCAATAGACTAGTCCTCATAAAAAGCACGGCAAGTTGTTAAGTTACACCGGAATTTTTCTCAGTGAAGATAAAGGTAGCTTATTTACAGTCAAAATATTCTGAAATCTTATTTTAAAAGATTTTATTTACAGTCAAAATATTCTGAAATCTTATTTTACAAGATTTTATTTACAGTCAAAATATTCTGAAATCTTATTTTACAAGATTTTATTTAGTCAAAATATTCTGAAATCTTATTTTACAAGATTTTATTTAGTCAAAATATTCTGAAATTTATATTTTAAAATATTTTATTTACAGTCAAAATATTCTGAAATCTTATTTTACAAGATTTTATTTAGTCAAAATATTCTGAAATCTTATTTTACAAGATTTTATTTACAGTCAAAATATTCTGAAATCTTATTTTACAAGATTTTATTTAGTCAAAATATTCTGAAATCTTATTTTACAAGATTTTATTTACGGTCAAAATATTCTGAAATCTTATTTTACAAGATTTTATTTACAGTCAAAATATTCTGAAATCTTATTTTACAAGATTTTATTTAGGGTCAAAATATTCTGAAACCTTATTTTACAAGATTTTATTTACGGTAAAAATATTTTGAAATCTTATTTTACAAGATTTTTGGGTTTACCTGAATTAAACATATTCCATAATAACGAGTTTTCCTATTTCTCGGCGTACCTTTCTATTCCGTCATAGGTACTGACTTGTAATTGTATCATATCTAAAGACTTCAGAGTACGCTCTACAATAATTTTATTCTACGCATGATTCACTACTCAAAGTGTTCTGACCTTTGGCCTTGAAAAGGATAAACTAATAGAGAACACAAAACTGATACACACAAACACTACACAGACGGGTATAAAGCCCACTATATACGGGACAGTTTTCTGCGCAGTTTTCTATGCAGTCTGAAAACGGTCCCGTATACAACAAAAACTGCGTGCTTATGTCAGATTTAAGCTGACATGACAGTTAATGTATTTTATGTAAACGTTTAAGTAGACATTGGTTTATTGTATGCTTTTAAATACGTAAAAAAACCAATAACATATTTACATTATTAGCTAAATATACAATTTCCTGAGAGAAAACATACGATAATAACTTACAATCGCGTTTCAAAAAAGCATTTTTAGCGTGTCTTTTGACAGAGTTTGACAGACTGCACAGTTTTCTGAACAAGAAACTGTGTAGTTTTCTGAACAAGAAACTGTCCCGTATACAGCGGGCATTAGGCTCTTTACAAACCTATCGTGCTGTGCAATAAATTCATCGAGAACTCCTCAAAAGGAACGGAACTCCTAAATATTATAAATAGTGGTAACCCTTTTATCGAATTGTTTGGCAAATTATGTGAACGGCATGCAAGGTGTGAAATAAACTTTATATTAAGTTATCTCTACACTCTCCCGAAGTAATTCGTAAAGTTGACCTACGTAGTAGCGTTGCATGAAGTAGTATGAAGCAAACAACAAACTAACTACGCTCACCAACTTCGGTCATCTTCACGATAGGTGTGTTTAGAGCTAACATTACAACGATGACCTTGTACACAGTACACACACAATGATATTCTAGTCACAATGCCTCAGGATAGTCTATAAACACAAAAATGAACAATTATTTCGTGATTGCGTCATTTATAAAAAAAAGCCACATACAATAGCGAACATAACCACAAACAACAATGGCGGAAATAACTAAAATGTGGTCCTCATGGATTAATCTCATTCAAAAAAAAAGATAATGTTTTTTTTTATACTATCTCTTACCTTGGTGAGCAGATAAAAAAATACTTACCGTCTTCCAATTACCTATTTTAATTAAAAAAATAATAAACGCTCTATTCTGAAAACGTGATCATTATTTAAAAAAGAACTGTCTTTTGAAATCTATAGGCACTTCCGACCTTGTCCAGTATAATTTTACCATCACAGCAGTGCAGCTCAAAGCATTTTTTATTTAGATATAAGAAACAATTTAATGTACGTTTTAGTAAACTATTTCTACTAGTCTAGAAGTGGTCATGATCTATACAATTACGAACATTTTATTTAGTATTTTACTAGTATAAAGATAGAAGTGAAGTATAGTCTAGCCTAGTCTATGGCAGTGTGCTGGAATCATATGACCAGGGAAACGCGACTGACCGAAACTAGTTTGCGCAATCAGAAATCTTGGTCTATCGAGGTCGTAGAAAAAGTGAAATTTTGATGTAACATTATTTTCAAATTTAGTATTCTTTGGGCGTATAAAATCAAACGATTTAAAGATGCTATTAAGGTCTTTCCGGTCAAAGGGATTTTTTGGGAAGAAAATGTAAATTTTCTTGTGGGTACTTCTTACTAGGATGTTCTGAGGACGAGTGTAATATATTTATGAATACATTAATATTTATTTACAAGTTATGGCGGTATTTATGACTCAAGCAACATTTTACAAATAATGATTAGTTATAAAAGTAAAAACTTTTGGTTGTCTGTAAAGTCGGTTTACGGACGATAATTTTACGTGATAACGTCATAAGAAAACATTGATGAAAAATAGCATACTTTTATGAATTGAATTGAATTATTATTACTGAATTATCATTATTTTGTATAATACAAAGCAGGAGTTAATTGAAAATTATTTTTTTTTCCATAAATTATCATTTTTTTGTTTTTTCTTCTTGTGTGCTGCTGCTGTCTCCCTTCTACTCGGACGCCTCGGCCGATGGAGTGGAAGAGAGATAGATGCGTCACAAACCGAACGCTTAGGCCGATCGTGCCTCTCTATCGCTTGTTCCGCGCTCTCGCTTGCACACTCGGCTCAGGCGGAACGTGACAATGAGTCATGCTTTTTCGTGTGTGCAGCCGGCGTTCATCGATTTATTATACGTTATCACGTCAATAATGTTCGCTACGTACGAGAAGGTAATTGAGTGTTGTTAAAAATGTTGTAGGAAAATTATAGCGTATCGTTGACTTGCGTGCTCAAAGAAAATGCGAATACTTATGAATTTTATTCAACGATTTTATATTGATTAAAATGAATGATCTGCTACAAACATTATCACTCTCATCAATCCTGAAATATCCTCAAGTTGAAATTGGATAATATTTTGATTTGAATATTAGCAGAATACAAACGCCAAGGTCCATCAGATTAGCAGTAGCTAGTTCAGCCAGCTAATTGACATAAAGTTGCGCTAATTTGTGACTCTGTGCATTCCCAGGAGAATGGATTTCTCATTTACTAATGGACACTAACAAACGGACAGGTACATTTCCATAATGAATACATTTCCACGTTTTCAAAGTGGTCAAGATTAATTGGTTACATGATTTAAAACTGCCCGTTGAAACAGCGTAAAAAGTCAACCAAGAATTAGAAAATAATAATATATGATTCGACTGAAATAATTGCAATTAAATATGTTTTTACTTTGAATTTTAGTAAACAGATATAGGTTCTACTGATGGTGCCATATTATCACACTGCCCTATACCCATACCGTGTGAATATTTAAGCCTTACCGACCGACAAACTAAGTTGTTGATGTGCATACACTGTAAATATTACACAGCATTATGTACACTGTTCACTGCGTGTAGGAAAAGTAGGAAAAGGCTTATCGCGTGAATAATTATTTACTTTACAAAACATTTCTTTTTCAAGTTTCAGAAAATTAACAAAAATTTAATGAATTTTAGTAATGCATTCAGACAAATTTTATTTCTTTAGCCAACTTGAATATATAGAGGTGAATAATTTATATGTATACAGGGTTATTTTTTAGTCAGTTAACAAAAAAAACCCTGAATTCAGTATCGTTAATAAAACCCATTTCAATAAAAAAACATGTCCTTTCTCAAACAAAAAAAAAGAAAAGTGCACCCAAATGTTTCCTCAGAAATAGTAAAGACTTGGTCACCCCTAGGCGAGCGTCCGACCGCACCCCCCCCCCTTAATGGGACGGGACTGCGCGAGCGGCGTGCGCACCCTCCCCGCGCGCACTCCCCCGTCGCACTTACCCTTGTGTGCCGCGCATGAACAACAGCTGTGAAGAGGATGTGCGTAATTTTTAAAAATCATAGGAATAAAAATAATAAATCGTAAAAATAAAAAGTACCTACATGTTTT
>JAGVSP010004186.1:0-17754 GCA_022494985.1 Micrasema minimum
TCCATGTCACCTTTAGGTATCCTGAAAAACGAAAGAATGAAAAATTATGGCTTCCCGTTATTTTTCCCATAGTGCATGTGATAATTTTTTAGAAGCGTTGTGGCTATCAATAATCCAGACTACACAGTATTTTAGCATCTTTACGTATGTACTTATGAATTATTTCATTCTAACTACATACTTACCTACTTGATCCGGATTTCGTTTTTAATATTTTGTTCTATAATACACACAATACACAATATTTTTAAAATTTTTATTTTACATGAAAGTTTTCTGCTATATAATATATGACACCTTAATTTGATAAATACCTAGCTTGTAATTAATAATAAGAATTAGTCATAAGTTTGGTATTACATGTAAAATATGGGTTATCAGGTTTTTGAAATGGGTTTTACTGATAATGCATGTTATAAAAAAAAAATATTATTGCTAATGTATATGATCTACTTTTGAACAATAATAGGTATATGTATAATTAATTCTCTGATAACAATTTGGTATTTCAATGTATTACTATTTTACTCTTTTAATTATTTAACATGGAAATTATTTAGATTGTATGCAGTTAAGGTTTAAAATTGTTAAATATGTAATAATATAATGTAATGTTTGTATGTAGTTTAATCATCGATATCGGTAAAGACCAAATAAATAAATAAAATAAAAAAGTTTTCTGGTAACACTGACATTTGCTTCACTAACAACAGCGATTTATAAATAATTGTCACAAGTTATAGCCTACCGTAACATTGCGCAGAATCCAGACGGAACAGCGTCGTTATTATTCAGTCCAGCTTCATCATATCAATAAATTCGGATTCCGAATCCACTTTTTGCGTCCGAAATCGGTGTCTATCATCTTCCACTGCGGCACTCGACGGATGGCCCCAGATCGGGAGGAAAAACTGTGAGATGAGTGTGATCGAACTTGTATCGGAGTTTATCTCATCGACTGCGACTACTCGTACCATTGTGTGCCGCATGTCGCTCGCCGGAGCATGGAAGAATGACAAATTGCTGCTTATGAGGTATTTATTTATTTAATGTTCATTTTGATTATGTTTATTTAGTATACCTAAGCAAACCAAATATGGTTTTAAGAGCAATTGGGTACAACTTTGGATTCGACTCAAAATCAACATGTGATTTTCAAAGTTATTTCTGCTATAATTACAAATAATAAATAAAACACCTTTTTAGTTAGACCACTTATATATATCTCAACAAATTAATAATTACGTATATCGATGGTTACTACTACTACTACTACTACTTTCCCTTATCCGTGCCCAATGGTGCATAGGGCACTGCATCGGTACACCGAGTGCAGTGTATCTTGATTATTTTATTACACGAAGGTACGGTGATCTGTCATACGCTTCAGTACCAGTCCAAGGTATCACACATGATATAATATTATAATAATATGAAAATCACATGTACTTAAATAAATATTTTACACATGTTGACCCTCTACGGGAATCGAACCCGCTATGTTGCTAAAAGAACATTTATTTTTTGGCCTATTTGATATCTCTATTAATTTACTTTAATATTTATCGTTCTCTTTATGCCGTTGTTGCAGGTTGCAGTAGTCTTAGCTCTATATATAGTTCTTTATTTAATCCGTGAGGCAGCGAGTTACATAAACCTTCAAACAATAATTCAATAAAATGAATATCTTTATAGGTAATGTAGTTTTTAAAATGCGATCTCTCAGGCGAATGTGTGGTAAGACTATGTATGATAGGTGTATAAATGCCGAAATTAGAGCAGAGTGCAAGGCTGAGATAAGCATTATCGACCAAATTAAGAAAGGGCCTTTATGATGGTTTGGTCATGTAGAGCGAATGAGTGATGAAAGAACGGCTAAAAGAAGTTTAAACGCAAGTTTGCCTGGATGTAGAAGCCGAGGAAGGCCGAGAAAGACATGGCATGACTAAGTACGACAAGTACTTGAAAGACGAAAAGTCGGAATAATCGGCGTATGTGCATGAGAAGATGTATGAATGTAGAGGAAGATAAGGAAGTATGTCAGGACAGAGTGGTGTGGCGTTCTATCCTCTCTGCCTACTCCTACGGGGAAATGGCGTGATGGT
This sequence comes from Micrasema minimum, assembly GCA_022494985.1. Taxonomy (NCBI): domain Eukaryota; kingdom Metazoa; phylum Arthropoda; class Insecta; order Trichoptera; family Brachycentridae; genus Micrasema; species Micrasema minimum. The sequence goes on from JAGVSP010004186.1 coordinate 2,106, forward strand.
TAGTTAGTTAGTTAGTAGTATAGTTGGAATGAACTTGTGCTTTTTGACTATTTTATTAGACTTTTATATAATATGATTGTGTATGTAATTCAAAATTAGAAAATCGATGCTTGTGAAGTGTGTACAAAAAACGTAACAATGCAATGTGAAAACCAGTAAATCACTGTTTGATGTGCATAAACAGATAAATAGGTAGGGTACATTAATTTTATGCATAGTAACGAAATTTCGAAATGGTTATTCATGTGAATATCTTTCCTTATAGACTAAAATTTGCAGGTTTCAATTGTGAATCCTACCAAAAACCGGAAGAGAAAAAAATTAGTTATTGCGGCCTTAATATTTTGACAGATGCGACGTGCAATTTTAAATCAACAAACGACATGAACACAATTTGCAAATCAAAAGAGAGGTAAGTAATAATGATTTTCCTAATTAATTGAAATGTGGATTTTTTTAATCGTTAGATTTTCCTTAAAATTACTGTGCATACGTACATAATATTATATTGCATATTTATGAATGTGGTAAAATACTCTCAGAAAATTTCGTCGGCCATTAAACACAAGTGCTCTTAGATAAATTTTAGAATCGTATATATACAAGTGCATAAATATGTATAGATTATAGTAAACCTCACTACATCATACTCGTACGTAATGTTAAGTAAGTAAGAGTTACATTTGAAAACAGAATTTACAATCTTGCACAATGCTCGAATCAAAGATACATTGCCTTAATGCATGAGTAGAGGAAGATAGTCGCTGCAGGGAGCAGCGGAGAGGATTTACATACGTCTCTCCTGCGTGGGGAGGGGGGGTGGGGAGACAACCCTTCCCCCCTCGCGCACCCACCCGCCCCCGCAACCACCTACCCATAAATAATGCCAGACATAGTGGCTGGTAAGCATAAGGTGACCTTCCATTCCTTGCCACTTTTTGAACGATTTTCTATATAATTTTGTAAAATATCCTGGATTATGGGAATTTTTTAGCCCAAATATTCAAACCTACGAATTTGATGAGAAAATATATAATAAGGAAGTACCTAAATCACATAATACGAGTAGATATGCATTTACTAAGGGTTATCAAAGAGCTTGGTCTACAATAATAAAAATAATAATTGGTACCTATCTAATAATAATAATAATAAAATATGTTTTTATGAAATATATCGAAAGCTGATAAACCTAAAAACATGAGGTCGCGGGGTCGATTCCTAATGGGGGTCAATATGAAATGTTTGTTTGAATGTGATTTTACATATTTTATATGTGATACCTTGGACTAGCACTAAAGCGTAAGACTGATCTACAAACGTATTTACGTTTAAGTTGTTTCTATTAATTCCTTAGAATAAAAAATGGATTGATGATTAATGATTTTAAATAATGTTACGTTAGTACAAAAAAAACTAAGTGTGAGTTTAGATTCTACAATATCTACATAAATAAATACGTAAATCAATTTACGGTCTCAAATATTCTAATAAGTTCATTCACGCGTGGATTTTTTTAAGCCACTTCAGTTTTTTACTATCCTGCTGAATTGTTCATTAGATACGGTTAGTTAGTGATATCATAAAGGTGTAAAAAAACTTAAGGATCGTTGATGCATGTAAATTACTAGAAGGTTTTTTTTAAAGATTTCTTATCAGATGTATGCATAAGCAATCTTTATTATGGAATTTATGAATGAAATTTAATAGTGGAGAGTAAGTTTTAATAAAAGGGCGAAAAGCTCAGATAGAGCGTAGAATTCCGCCTACATAATATTTATCCTATTTAAAATCTACCCAAGATAAAATACATGTGCCATAGAAACTATTATAGAACCTATTATTAACATCTTTAAAATGTAGAGAAAGTTAGAAAAATCACCATAACTTCTTTATTCTTGCTTTTTTCATAATATAATTGTCATAAGGATGAAAGTAGACGGAATGCTGTTGAAATGCGATCTCTTAGGCGAATGTGTGGTAAGACTATGTATGATAGGTGTACAAATGCCGAAATTAGAGCAGAGTGCAAGGCTGAGATAAGCATTATCGACAAAATTAAGAAAGGGCTTTTACGATGGTCTGGTCATGTGGAGCGAATGAGTGATGAAAAAAAAAAAAAAATAAAGTTTATATGCAAGTGTGCCTGGATGTAGAAGCCACGGAGGGCCGAGAAAGACATGGCATGACCAAGTACGTCAAGTACTTGAAAGTGGTCATGTGAAAAGTCGGAATAATCAGCGTATGTGCATGAGAAGATGTATGAATGTAGAGAAGCAAAGGAAGTCTGTCAGGACAGAGTGGATGGCGTTCTATCCTCTCTGCCTACCCCTACGGGGAAATGGCGTGATGGTTACTTAGTTAGTTAATTGTCATAATAATTGCCTTTATCTGACCAACATTGCTAATACTGCAATATTTTCTTATTGCCCGGTTATTTTCGAAGCTAATGAGATACGCTAAAGATTTATTATTACTTTCACTAAATTAATAATTAATAGGTTTCGGATTAAATTGTGCATATTATAGTACCTATGTAGATTAATCATTATTTACTTATTTACAAATTCCAAAAAACAATCCGGTAGCGAGCTTTTTTTTAAAAGTTGTTTTCAAGTGGCACTAATGCTTAAATAAATATGACTTTTTCAAAGGGTTGTACGAAAATTGATAAGAAAAGGGTTTTGTGGTATAGGAAACTGGGTGTAGTGCAGAGCCGAACCGTCTACAAGGTCTGGTCCATAAAACATCATATCAGTCGCGCGTGTCGTAAATAAATATCTCTCCAGGTCGCGTATAAGCATTCCTCGCCATACTTCGCTATACCTCGCTATACCCACCATACTCGTGGAAGGAGCCTTTTTCCTTTTCTCCCGTACGCCCGACGTTCGGGACAAATTGTTTTATACAAATGCATGATTTTTTATGCTTATTTTGTGTTTCCGCGGTATTATTCCCCCGCATACAAAATGAAAGGTTCGACGTAAGTTTGAGTCCACGTAAAAATATTCAGATTTTTAAGTAAGAATGAAATTCTTCGAACGCAGTTTGAATAATTCCTTTTTTCCCAATAATAACCCCACCCCATATTCTTAAGTTTTTCACGTGGTTTTATATACACAAAAGTATAAAAACAAATACATATTTCTACATTTTATTTATAAGCTTCTATGATCCAACTTCTGTTACCTATTTTTCTTTGGTATAGTTCTTTTAAATATTAACCGATTTTTATAAGTGTATTTTCTTAATTAACTTTATGTACAATTGTAGTGTTCATTTCCTTATTGCTTAGTGGTAATTTCTTCCAACCAACCAAAGTGTACGCATTCACAAAAATTGCAAGTAAGGTATAGTTTTCTTTTAATGTATCTATGTGAAACCATGAATCATAATATTTAGCAGTAAATTTTACTAAACAAATAATATATACAAGAAGATTAAATGCAAGTGTGCCTGGATGTAGAAGCCGCGGAAGGCCGAGAAAGACATGGCATGATCAAGTACGTCAAGTACTTGAAAGTGGACATGTGAAAAGTCGGAATAACCCGGCGTATGTGCATGAGAAGATGTATGAATGTAGAGGAAGCAAAGGAAGTCTGTCAGGACAGAGTAGTATGGCGTTCTATCCTCTCTACCTACCCCTACGGGGAAATGGCGCGATGGTTAGTTAGTTAGTTAGTTAAACAATATATACAATGTACTTAATTTATGTAATAATATAATTGTTTGAATAGTGTGTAAGTATCTTACAGGAATGCGGGTGTTTGAGTTTAATTGAAATTAAAACATCTAAATGTCAAGTTCTAGGAGAATATTTGTTAAACAAGTGTATGTTTTCTTGTCACGTCCAGGGTAACATCTACACAGCCCCAACGACCGTACATTGCTCCGTGCAACATATCTTCATGTCGTAAAGTCGCGCGTGGCCCCATATATTCCGAGGATTCTAGAAAATTCTCTTACCGAAAACAGGAATCCGAGGAAAAAATGACGACAAAGATACCGACGGATATCAACTTACACACGAACAGTTAGTGACTTGCCTTGGACTATCAGCACGTATACACAACTTGACGTTCTACGGGTTTATTACAATTTATAAGTATTGTTTTTTCTATAAATAACTAAGTGAACCAAACCGTTTAAAACAATATAATAATGACGAATGAAAATGTTAAGAGAATTTACGTTAAAACACATTTTAATTATTTTTTTCCGATCTACTAGAACGAAAAGCACATTTATTTTTAATTGCTTTTGTAACAAGGTGTAAATAACATTTTATAAATCTATTAAAAACTAAAATATGCATAAAATTGTAGGTATTTATATTTTTAAATGGATTGAAAACGGGATTGTATCGGGAAAAAAAAAGAAGTGAAATGGAAAAATGTTTTTTTACGTGTGAAATAATTCATTCATTAATCAAACGAATAAAAAACACCAACACACTGACTGCTACATACTAACAAACATATCTCATTTTTGAGCACCGCCCTCCGCCTCCTTTATTAAAACATGATTTAGATGTGGGTAAACGTATTGGTGAGGATATAAACTGTATTATGTTTTATATTTATATCGTCTATGTATGTGCAATACCGTCCACGAGCCATACAGACAAAAAAAAAATTGGTAATTTTAGTTGAGAGGCATAAAACATAAATATTGGTTGGTACATTCAAGTCAATACCTCAAATAAATCTTTAAAAATAAGCAATATCATGTATTTATTTGAAGAAACATGTACGTAGATGGCAAAAATAAATTTCCTATTACAAAACAAAGCGTAATAAAAATTTGTAAAAACATTTTTAGATTTTAGGATTTTTTTACTTTCCTGAAAATTTTAATAAATTGTGTATGTGTATACGTGATATTGTATTTATTATTATAATAAATATATTCTATATACTTTAAGCACCGCTTTATTTATGGAGGCGGCGTATATTTATCGCGTTAAATTAACGCATTTTTTATGCAAAAGCGGTTGATATTGGATGTCGTGAGCGGCTTCGATATTCAAAAGGCGGGAGAAATTTTCCCGCGAATAAATAAAGATTTCCGAACGTCTCCTTTGTCGGGCGATGAGCGTGTCCTACGCAGGATGGTGTTGGTTGGTTCGTTTTGGAGAAGTTACCTACACAAAGGACGTAAGCACCACGCATTCCTGCGGCACTTAGGTACGATGACCGGTGAATTCTCTAGTTGCGGTACTTACTCCCGCCGCACATTGGCTGGTGCGTGTGGACTGCGAGAGGTGTCACTGGTCACAAATTATCTAGCCGCGGTGCACTTTTCGCCGAAGTGGAAAATGGCATTGATTCTACAGAGGTTTTCAAGGATTCTTAAAGAAATTATTTTAATTGTTCCATCATCATACCATATCCGCTCCCTATGTGGAACATATGGATTCCACAAACTACCTCCAAGCGAGCGATCGGCTTCGAGTTCCCGTACATCCTCCCAAGTCCGGTCCACGTCACGTGACGCAAACTGCCGACGGATTCTTTAGTGGACGTCCAGGACGCCGAGAACCTGATACCTTGTAAAATAGGCAAGCATGGTTAAGGCTCTCGAGAGGCATGCGTAGTATATGGCCTAGCCAGCCGAAACGCGTTAGCCGGATGTTGACCGTTTTTGATGTAATTTTTATGATAGATACTTTAGGTAGGTACTTACGACAACGTTAGTCGTAATTATTAATTGGATGTTTAAAATGCTTTGCAAAACCATCACGGTTCCTGAGACCTGGATAACATATCCGTATAAAATATTTATTAATAATCTACTGCTCAACAATGATTTCATTGATTGGATCAAGATTCAACATTCTAAACTTGAAATCGAATGCATTGGGTTTGATTCCCGTTTAAATTGTAGTTATTCATCATAAATTTATGATTATCACCAATCAACGCAATTAAAACATCAAAACAAATAAAAATATGAGCGAAATCATTCCGACCGCGTCCCTGGATTGAGTGCCCCTGGTATTTGGTGATTGTATCAGATTTATCTCCCCCCTCTCCCCCTCCCCGCCCCGCGCGTCCGCCAATCTCCAGGGGGGTGTTAATCCCGACACCACTAATCCGACCATCTAAAGCCGCGAGCCAATGTCTCAACACACGACCTGTTACTCCGCGCACACAGCAATACCAGGAATACCAACTTCAAATTCACCCTTGCAATTATTTATTTGTTTTATCAATACCTACGTTTTCTCATTAATCACACATAACAACGAAGGATTTGAATTATTTATCTGGTTTGTATTTCTCGCAGTTTATGTCACGAATAAGATTTTTCACAGAATATTAAGCTTCCACGAGGATTTAATTATAAGGAATTTTAAATATTTATTTAACGAGTTAAGTGAAAGATAAAAAAATCACTCTTACAATGTTCATTGTACATTCATTAAATTCACTTGAAAAAATTATCGTTCGCTCCAGGACTTGAACCTGGGACCATCTGATTCCGCGTCAGGTGTTCTGACCACTAAGCTAAGCGACCAACAACTTTAACCGAGAAATTAACGAATATGCATCGGAACAAGGACCATTAACTTCCTCTATATATATAGTCAACTACATAAAACCAACCAACTTTTTTATCGAGGTGTAGTCGTAATTGAAACGCTTTCCTTTATTTATAAAAAAATATCAAGAAATACTGTACGTGGTGCACCAATGCAATACCCTAAGAATATATAAAGGTTGTTTCTTTATTCTAAGACAATGCGCTATACACTATTTACCACTAGGTGCGGATAAGGGAAAGTAATAGTAGTAGATTTCTAAACTTGATTATGTTTTTCGACTTCTATTGAATCCATTTTCATAATGTCACAAACACTCTTACTTTAAAAATACAAATATAAGTACAATTTGACAAATCTCAACAGAGACGAGAAGTTTGGAAGGGAATATAGATATCTAGGCGTTTACAGGGCTTATGACCTGTCATTGGCTGGGTTAAGTGGCCACTTGATGTATTACAACATTCCCCATTTCACCTAGTATTTAATATCCATATCTGCCAATTATCAGAACTTGTATATTATATACAGTGAATTGGCGCGACGCTTCACATGTGAACACTCTCTGTCATCCATTGAGAAAATTGCTAAGCATTTTAGCAGAGACCTTTACGATTGCAAGTGAGATTCTTACCGAATTATATCACCTTCTAGGAAACGCCTGAAGATGGCTCTTCAATGTTCTTACAATATATAAATTAGTTCATTTTCAGGGGTAGATACTTTTAAATAAGCGGAATGACAAGGATATGTTTACAATAAAGTGTTCCTAGCGTGGTCTTCTTTTATATTTATCTGTAGGTACACGTAATGCAATCCCACTATTTAGGGAAAGTTTATAGAAAAAATTATCAATGTTTTTGTTCTCACGTGGAAATTGAAAATTCAGCGCTGCTCATTTGGAGTAAATGAACAATTAAAGCGAGTATCGCACATATCGATGAGAAAACGGCGGAGAATAGTGGCGCGGATTGCGTCCCCACTAATTAGAATGCATGCGGCGCGCACGCACGGGCCGCGGTGTTCGGGCACGGCGAGGGTCCGTGGACTATACAGGCGCCGCTATCGCCCGCGCCGCGCGACCATCCCCGCCGCGCGCGGAATCCCCGCCCATTGTAGCGCGTCCCCGCTTTTCCGAGAACTCTGCTGCGGACTGCGGAGGAATAGTCCACACAATATGTTTACCGGGGGGTACCTGCGTCATTGTGAGACGTGATACTTGGTATCTACTATCTACTTTTCCCTTTTTTTGTTTTATTAGAGTATGTGTCAAGTGTCAATTTTGTCTGATTTCACGTCACATATCATACAATAACTTGCACATTGCCTACTGCATACTTCAGGTTACATCCTATTACGTGCATTTTCTTGGTTGTGCCAATATGCCTAGTTCCAATTTCTACGTCGTGTAAGAAGGTAGTCCGCCTCTTGGTGTAGTGGTAGCGCATTGGACTGCCATGCGTGACGTCGCGGGTTCGACTCCGATGGGGGTCAATGTGAAATATTTACTTCACATAAATGTTTCATGTGATTTTCACATTAAAAAAAATTTGTAGGACTGGTGCTGAAGCGTAATACAGATCGTCTTGCCTACTTGTAATAAATTATAAATATTAACTGCACTTGTGTACCAATACAGTGCCCTATGCACCGTTGGGGAGATCTGTTTAAGTTGACGAATTCACCTTTTTAATATGCATTATTTCACATTTTAATACTTTACTAGGTTTTCCCCGGTGCTCCCTGCCGGGAGCATGACTGTGTGTAGTTGTGTGTTTATTTTTTGGATTTTTCAAATGTGGTAAAGTTCGGATACTATAAAACGTATGTGTTTTTTGTTGGGTTTGATTTTTAACATTCCTTTCTGTTTCTATATATCTAGTTATAATACTTTACGGAAAAATAGCTTTGATTTATTTGAACACCTGCGGTTAAGATGATGCGGGTAAGTTGACGAACGAAGAAAAAGGAAAACATTAAGGAAAATTTTGGAAGTCCTCGAAAATACGGTGTTTCGGTTCCCGTTGTTATAATTAAAGGTCAACGAAAATCCTCCGAAAGAATCTTGCGAATCTTAGTGTCATGAGGAATGCAACACTTCAGAAAAAAGATACTCATGTGTGTGATACTATACTATATGCCTGCTGAATAAATTGGTGTATTTTCATAACATACATTCTTTTTAATAATTGTTAAATTTCAGAATAAATATTTATTACAATAATTGGAGTTTTGATCCATTAAATCAGTTAGTAATTTGACGAATATTATTGTTTTATGAATTATTAAAAAAAAACATTAATATTCCCAAAATAAAACAAAGATTTCGAAAATACGTTTCAGAGAAATAATATTTGCTTATTAAAAAAAAAAGAATTATCGCTACAGCCGTCTTATTTTAGTCGCAATAAATTTGAATTCCCAAGTACCGTCAACTTAGGCGATTCTCCCCTAGTAGGTAGCGAGAAAAGCTGCACTGACATTGAGTTATTTTTAGTGTACCTATTTTAGTTTAGACTTTGCAGTTACAAAATGAATTCATTGTTAATTCGTATCCATGTAAAAAAAATGTAATCTAAATAGAAGAACCTAAATCTTCTCTACTGTACAACAATATTAAAGTGATAATGAGTATTCGGTAATTTAAACAAATAAAAACATAAGGTTTACAATTCACATCGGTATTACCTACATCTAATATGGGGAACGTCCCAAAAATTCGTTGTTAAAATTGAGCCCTATTTTGTTTATTATTATTTTATATTAAATTCCTATAAGTATATAACCTATTCACTACTTATTTTTCAGATGAAATACCTAAATGGCGTATGTATTTTGTATTCATATCACCTCTCTTCGTTTCCCATTCGACAACGTCTATTGAATTCAATGACGGTAATGAACACTGGAGAATTAGAGAATAATTAAACTGCATGTTATAGCATACCTATTCAGATCTCGGACATAATACCGCATTGTGAACTACTATTTCCCTGTAAGGACGGAAGATAGGATAACGCACAGATAGGATAACGCACAATGACGGTAATGAACACTGAAGAATTAGAGAATAATTAAACTGCATGTTATAGCATACCTATTCAGATCTCGGTCATAATACCGCATTGTGAACTACTATTTCCCTGTAAGGACGGAAGATAGGATAACGACTATTTCTCTGTAAGGACGGAAGATAGGATAACGCACAGAAATTAATAATATGACTTCATGTCTTGGCCTGGCCTGTAACAATATTTTTTTGTTTTATCTAAAAAAACATTCAAGCTTATTACTTTATTAGCAAGAATTTTTTTTAAATATCTGGTCATTTCACGATAGTCCATATAAAATAAGTTCCACTTAGTTCTCTTAACTCTGTTTTTCCTACTGTAAAACAGAAATAATATATTTAATAATAATATTTTACCGACGGATAATGTACACATGTACACAAACACTAACTATTAATATTACATTTTCATTTTATAAAAAATGCATTTAAAATGCTTTCATTACGTTTTCATTCCAAATCATAACAAAAAAATCGAAGAAGAAAAGACTGGTAACGTCTCGAAACCGGTTGAAATGGTAAATTCGGTGAGTGATTAATAGGTATGTACTAATTTTCAGCATAATAAAGAATTCAACTATTTATTTGTAGTTTTGTAAATGGTTTATTACTATTAACAGGTTGTTATTATATTTAAATTAACATGCTTCTGGAAAAAATACATTTAACTCACAGTACTCACAAAACCAGTAGAATATGTTTCATGAAAACTTTAACTTTAATTACTGTGCCAGAAAGCAGTCAATCGATTCATTTTAAAAACAATTTATTTTCATCCCTTCACTTGGCAGTATAACTATTATTTCTTTCCTACCCATTAATGAAGGTAGAAACTATATCTTGTTTTGTTTGCCTTTTCTTACTTTATTGTCATATAATTATTTTGTTTTTATTTTATCAATATTTTGATATAGACATTTAATTCGGAAGTCTACACTTCCCAAAGTATAGTGTTACACAATTCATTTTCCAAGAGTAAGTCATAAGAAATGTTTTTTTCTTTGCGAAATGATTACATTCCGTTCGTAGCACTTCGAAAGACACCTTCTAAATAAAAAAATTGGCTCTTTCCTAAATACTCAAATGTAAAGATAGCAAAACACTGAAGCAACTAATAGGTAACATTATTCAAAGTCTGATTTCATAGAATCCAGTGTGATTTATACAGAAAACAATTCATTATTAGTTATCAAAGATCACAATATAAATTAAATTGTACATTCACGGAGTGTTTCCAAACGCCTTTTGCGAAAGCTAAGTACTCCCTCCTTAGTCTCTGCACTGAGATTAACAATATGCATTTTTCCTTATGATTACTAGAAATGGATTCCCATTCCTCGCTAGGACGGTGATCATGCCTGACTCCAGCCTATGGAAGAGATTCCTCCACCAGTAATGGTCGCTGGCTCGCTCCGTGCTAGATGCTGCGGGCCCGATACGAGCTTGTTAACTCCGCGAATATAACCGAAAGGCTCGGACCCCTTAATCTAATTTGATCCTGTAACGTGTAATTTGCGATAGGTAAACCACGCGGCCGACCGCCTCCGGGCGCAGCGTGGAAATATTCAAATAAAATGTATTTAATACCGGGTGGACGGAAATTTACTTTATTTGGTTATTTGTATGTTGAAAACCTTCTTAAACTATTTGAATTTTGGTTCTGTTGCTCGATCACAGTTCACTACCGACTCGGTAATAAGCGACGTGAAAACGATTTCTTACCCATGGATGTTTTAACGTTTTCGCGATCACAATGGAACACGCGTTAAAAGTTATCGATCGGGATTATTAAACGAGCGCTTCTAGTCGCGAGCCATTTCCCGAGATATATCTTATTCGCACATATCTTCATTCAATCTTTTCTCGAGTGCCGTATTGCATTTAGCCGGTTTTCGGCAAGCCAAATATTGAGAAAAGCAGTCGACATAATAAAAAATCCGCCAAGCGCGATGATTTGACGTTTGACGTACGGCCGCGATATCGTGTGCTTCGGCTCCGCTCGGCTCAGATCGGCAATGCTCGGCTCGACGAACGTGGTATTGAACGAATGTCATTGTGATCGGTCAAATCGTTAGCGTTAGCACGTTTTTAACTACGTCGATAGTTATCTGTGATTGAGCTACTGGGCTTTTACCACTACGAAGCCCCAAAGAAAAACAATTGTAATCCTATTTCTATTTAAAACGCAAAATCGTTGGTTTCTTAAATTTTTTTCAGTATTCACTGATTTTTTTAAAAAGGAAAACGAATGGCTTTGTTTATAAATTTACCTTATAAACAATTATAATTATAATATTTTTAAATTTCATTATTACTGTGAGCCTTTAGAAAATCACGTAGATGATACAAGACATTCTTTAAAAAAATCTTCCGTTACTTTAAAAATATTTGTTTGAAAAACGCGTTTGCTAGCGTAACTATGTAAATATATATTAACATATAAAATATCTTTAATTTTAGGGTGAATTTACAGAATATAATATAAAATTTTAAACAATGTAAGCAATGGAAATATGTTCATCAAGTAAAAAGATATATTTTGGAAAATTAAAAAAATGTTGAGCTACATTAGACTATTGTTTTAACCTTTTGAATGTATAAATTAGATGCCGTAATTTTTATATCACCCATTATTGGATTTGATAAAGCCTTATGAAATAATGCTAAAGAGGCAGACCGTAAACATCATTACCTAGGAGGGTCTCCTTTAAACGGGAACTAAATCTCATAAAACTAGATCTCCATAAACTCCTAGTGAATGCATGAAGCGCGAAATTATATTACCCACTCACTACCAACAACTACGTAATAAATATTATATTTAACCTTATAAGAAAAACTGATCAAAATTATTGAGTAAGGTAACTTAACCAATCTAGAGCATTAAGATACAGATAGACAATTAGTACAGCAATATAGAAAAATAAAAATCTGAAGCGTTTTTAACCAATTTAAGAGTTTTATGATCTAAGCATAGATCATAGACACCTATTTGTTAAACTCAGGACTCTGCTATTATGGGGCCTTGATAGGTGGCATGATTCGCAATCATAGAGGAGAATAGGTGTATGCAAGTGTTAAAAAGGCGGAATAGTGTTTTAACTGAGTAAACATCCGACCTCCAGACAGCCATCATACTGTTAAATTCGGCACCCGCTACTCCAAGCCGCACTTCCAGTTCCTTCTGAAAACTGACGTTTTCTGTGATGTACGCTTCCAGGTATTTGAAGCTCTCGACCTTTTGATGACTTGGCCCGACAAAGTCAGGGGGTTTTGGGCATCTTATCTAGAAAACATATGACATGGGTTTTATCTATATTGACTTTTAAAAGCATGCACATGGAGTGGCAATTCAGCCTATCAATAATAACTTGAAGACCCGGGGACTGAATCATCAATAAGGACGGCATCATCGCCGAACTCCAGATCGCAGAGCTTTTGGATGGGGTATATGGATATTTTTCTGTCCGGCGGTATTGACATCCTCTTGATAAAATTGATAAGGATAATAAACAAAAAAGGGGCAAGGCTGTCGCACTGTAATTTGAAATACTTACGTTAATATATTACAAATTACTTTTTATTGTATTTAATGCATTTAAATCAATGTATTTTGCAATGCATTAAATTTAAATATTTTATTCTGAGGCAAAGTTTACAGTGTACATACGTCATTATGATAATTAACACACATTAGGCTTTATGTTAAACATGGTAGTTACCCTTAAATTAATGGCTCCTTAATACTTCCCGATCACGATGTGCGATAATCGTAACTCCGGTCTTCTGGATTATCAATTAGTTCGGAGACATTGATTTAAGATAATATTTAAGGCAAAGTCCTCTCATTTCACATAACTCCGGCATTCTTAGTTAGGAACCGGTCCCCTTCGCGGGCAGAGCTAAATAGATAGCCAAAAACCTTAATAATAATCATTTTACCTCCAACAAATTATCGTGTTTAAAGCCACTTATCCGCCACAGTAACCAGAATTATTCAGTGCTTCAGATTCTCTAAATTCCTTCACTACCTGAACACCCAACGTACATATGATTATATTTAATACCCCGACATGATTTTAGTCTGTTAACGCCAGGTTATAAAATGCTTACCGATTATGGTTATCCAAGGTTGGATAACCAGTCCAGTCATTTTCCCAATAAATTGTGAATAAATTTATGATTTCTTTGATGGTTCCTTTGCTTGTTTCATCTTTTCCGATTCATCGTTGATTTTATGGTAAAACATTGGTTATCTTAATCATAATTAAATCTTCATCCCACAAAATAAATATGAAGAGAACTTTATTTAACTAATTGATGAAAAAAAAGTATTGGGATATTTTTGAATTTATTTAATAATAATAATATGAATAATAGTGTTTATTCCAGCATAACCAAGCAGTTAGTGCAATTTACTGACCGTAAGTACATACCTACTTTCTATTTTTTATCAATAAAATTACAACAAATTCAATGAACATTTCTACTAGGTATTTGCTTAGATATTTACGCTAACCACCTTTAATTTGATTAAGATCGTGAAGTAAACTTGACTAGAAATGTCTACTACTACTGCTACTACTACTCTCCCCTTATTCGCATCCAATGGTCCATAGGGCACTGCTTTGGTACACCAAGTGAATCTTGATAATTTGTTACATAAAGGCAAGACGATCAGTCTTACGCTTCAGCACCAGTCCAAGGGATCACATACCTACGAAATGTTTTTATGTGAAAATATCAGTGGAGATTTAAAAATATTTATTAAAATTTGTATAATGTTTTCAGAAAATCTTATCGGTTTCTATATCTAATTAACTCCTAACCTTATCAGTGTATGTTTAAATTCAATACTAATTTTGATATGCGATTATTATTAAATGTAAATAAATCATTTACATTTAATAATAATCATTCTACATATTTCCGCTCCCTGTGTGGAGCATACAGGTTCTAGCTCGGGATTAATTCTAAAGCTATCTACTCCGTATAAAAATTTGGGGTTCGTTTTCTGATAGGGTCAATGTGAAAGTATCACTTGTATTTTTACTAAGAACGCTAATTTTATACCCAACGTTAACACCTGAGGCGTTACTTTTTATCTTTATCTGATATCTTGTACTTGTTTATAACAATCAAGATAACTGCAACTGGTGTTTTGTTGTAGCATATGCATCAGGTGCAAAAAGGAACAAAATACGAGGGAAAAGAAATTATCTCATTAAATGTAAAAGGCAAATAAATAATAAGTGTGATGGTACTTAATAAACATGTGCATAGTATTCGAGTCATTTAAGTAAAAAAAATCGAGTGAAAAAAATACACTTGTCCTAATTTTTGGTAGGAACTTGGTCACAAAGTTCGTTAAGCTGTTATTTTAAAATCGAGGATAATTCAAAAGTCTTCAGTTGAAATACCTACACATTTTTATTTAAGTACCTACACGAATTTTTGATAGAATTAAGAAATGCTTTCGAACCCGCGACCTCATGCACGGTAGCCAAGTGCGTTACCACTGTGCTACGAGGCGGTTTGGGCGATGATGGACCCTATGCGGCGAGGGTTCGATTCCCGTAGAGGGTCAACATGAAATATTTATTTACATGCGATTTTCTTATTAATGTTTCATTAATGAAGCGTATGACTGATCATATTACCGATGCAGTGCCCTATGCACCACTGGGTGCGGATAACGGAAAGTAGTAGTAGTAGTAGTAAGAAAAGCCTTTGTACGTTTGCGTTGTAAGTATAAATGTTCATTTTAATAAAAAATGTATGTACACATCCGTGTAATTATTAATTTCACGTAAATTCCAAGTGAATTCTATAGCAGTTTTTTATATAAAGTAAAGGAGATATTTCACTATCCTACCAAATAATCAGTACCTACATGTAAATATTATTATAAAAACACATGCTCGTTATATTTTAATAATATAGAGAAAATACCATGGCATTATGGGCGATGTTGATTTTATAGCTTGTTCTCCGAGAGTATCTTGTGTCAGGGGCGTGCGCTAAATTTTTCGTTT
>JAGVSP010004187.1:0-40679 GCA_022494985.1 Micrasema minimum
TTAAATTTCTTGAAGAGAGCGAACCATGAAACCCAGCGTCCAAAAACACATTTTTGTTTTATGAAATAACACATAATATGTTATAGAAAAAAAGCTATGAAACTCCGTGTAATTATTTTATTTTTAAAATTAAATTATTGGACAATCTTAAATATGTGTGTACGAATGTTTGTTAGTAGATTTATGTAATAATATGTGATAAATGTGTAGAAAATATATGGGGTATTATTATTAAAATATTTCAGTAGTTTAGTAAAAACATTATTTAAACATACAAGAAATATGCATATAACTAAAATCTACAACAACATGAATAAAAGCTTATTATCTGTATACAAACGATATTTTGAATATTCCATGTATGTTCATAATTTTTTTTAAAACTATTTTTTTGTGCGTACCTACTTAAGATTTTAAGTTTAAAAACTTTCCAATAAGACTTGGCGGTATATTTATAAAAATTTAAAGCTAACTTGTGTTTACTCTAGTACCTATTCGTTTTTTTTAAAAAATAATTTTAATAAAATTATGTGTATTGTAATCGTATTACTGCAAAAATCTGAATTGCTTAATCATGAATGTATAATTATTTATTCAAAAAACTTATTTGTGTTGTTTATCAAAATGCACAAAATGACTACCTACCTAATAAATAAAAATAAAATAGAAATTCAAGAGGTGTCTGTAAAAGTTATTTTATTTTTTAAGAGTGTGATAAGATGTGAATGTAAGTATTATTTTCATATTAATATTACACCTTGGACTGGTTCTGAAGCGTAAGACTGGTCATCTTACCTTCATGTTTTAAAATGATCAATTTACACTGCACTTGGTGTGCTGATGCAGTGCCCTATGCACCATTGGGTGCAGATAAAGGATAGCAGTAGTAGTAGAGTGTGACAGATTTAGAAAAGATCTTGACCTTGGCGCTAGTGCCTCTTTTTAGTTCTATGCATAAGCAGTTCTGAATTTCAGCTCCACCATAAGTTTTCCTAAATCTGTCATACTCATTTTTAAATCCACCTTTGAGATACTTTTCAGAAGACGTCCGAGAAGAAGAAGAAATTCTTATTCCGTGCGGTTTTATTAAGGGCTTTTTCTAATGTGTTTTTTTCACAAAATACCCACAAGAGATTTGACCAAATAGAAATTGGAATATAATAGATCATTCATGTGAACTGCATTAGATAGGAAATCTAATATAATAATTAATAGTTTTTGAGGAAAAGAATTAAGTTCACCGAAAATGTCCGTAAGAACCTTCGAACGAGAATTCACTAGAAATGGCGTTTCCATACAAATTATCTAAAAATATACGCTTCTTTGGGTTCATTTCATAACACCTCTTATCATCAAATTCCACACTGTAAAGTCTCCAGCACTTAGGCCAAACGCGTGACGTAGATGTCTAGTGATGACGTAGATGCCTAATGATGACGTAGTGAGTGATGTAGTGGGTAACTAGACTCTTTAAGCACGGTAGTATTTTTCAAGCATGGAATATCACTTTTCTGAAACTTTTGTTCGAAGGGAGGAGGAACACGTATTGCCTCTATTGCATTAAACTAGAATAGCGGTTCGCCAATTAACTATAAATTCACCGGAGTGATTGGCGGACCAAACACATTGGTAATGATTCTGCCAACTCTTTCTCTTCTTTTTCGTTCCCGATCTGCCAATATCCTTTCTAATTAATCAATTCTAATCTTATACTGCTAATAAAATAAGGATAACTATGCCTATTTGTTCGTTACAAACATAATTTTTTTTCTAAAATACCGTCGCCTTAAAAAAATCATGCAAAAGAAAAAATATTTCATAATTAGTTTTCTCTTTCAATAAATACTTAAGAAATGGACATTTCTAGTTATGCTAAAAAAAAAAAGGTCAAGTCTTTTTTGCATAATAAGAGGAAGGACAACTCTAATTTTGTATATCATGAGAGAATTATATATTTTTTTAAATGTAATATGTGAGGCGGCCATGTTGTTTTGCAATGAAAATTTTCAAATGAAATAATATATACAATTTGACATCTCAACAGAGACGAGAAGTTTGGAAGGGAATATGGATATCTAGGCGTTAACAGGGTTTTATGACCTGTCATTGGCTGGTTAAGTGGCCACTTGATGTATTACAACATTCCCAATTTCACCTAGTATTTGATATCCATATCTGACAATATACAGTAAAATGGCGCGACGCTTCACATGTGAACACTCTCTGTCATTCATTGAGAAATTGTTAAGCATTTTAGCAGAAACCTCTATGATTGCAAGTGAGATTCTTAGCGAATTATATCACCTATTAGAATCATTTGAATAAAAAAAGCGCAATTGGAAAAGTTATCCAGTAAAATTGTTTATATTAATATTTTTTATTGCATTTAGGAAAAGTTTCGTAGTAAATACCTACAAGGTAGGTAGGTGTACAAGTAAAACATTTTTAGGATTCAGTTCTGTGTGCTACTAGAATGGCTCATTCCAGAACATTTGCATATTAGATGCTTTTATTAGCAATGTATTTTTGTATGGCGTTTCATGATTCCAGATTCCAGAGTCGTAAAAGAAAATAAATCTAAAGAAAATGTCAGCTACGAAGTTTAAGTTAGCAGTTATTGTCAGTGCAGCAATTTTGATTTCCCCACGGTCTTAGTTAGTTCTTAGGAAAACAGAAAATGTATGATACTGTATTTTTATTCTACGTACAATCAACAGGGTATATTCATTTTTATAAGTAAGAAACGAGAAATAGTTGTTGTAGGGGAGAAGGAGGTAAATTTGGAGAGTGGTAAATTTGGACGGTGGTAAACTTGGACAGTGATAAATTTGGACAGATAAGGAATCCTCATTGAGGATGATTGTAATTTTATGAAATTATTAACTTTTTACATGATTTTTCAACGCAGCCTCGAGTCTTCTTTCAATGCCATCACCAGTTAATTTTAGTTATAAAACTTTGACAGTTAATTGGACAAAAATTGAATAAAATTACCTATGGCCTACCTATTTTTTTAAGTATTAAGGAAATATGTTTTGAAAATCTACAGATTATTATTGCCTTTTTGTTTATTCAGATGCAATAATAATAACATGAATAAAAGTATCTAGATCTAGACAGAATCAATATTTTTTGTCATTGAAAATCGTACACATGAGTGATATCTGTGTTTTCTTTTATCAACTAATCATACAAGCTCAAAAAAAAGGTTTTGGAATCCAAAAACTATCGTTAACTAGGTGCCTACCTACATCAATTTTTTTAAAAGTAACTAACCATCACGCGGATAGAACGCCACACCACTCTGTTCTGGCACACTTTCCTCGTTTCCTTAACACGAATATATAAATATCATCTCATGTACGCACGTCGATTATTCCGACTTTTCACATGACCACTTTCAAATAAACCTATATTTTAATGAATTAGAAGTTAGTCATGTTCCAAGGGTAAAGCCGGAGGAACGATCATCCTGTCAATTTAAAGTTCGTCGTAGTCAGGTTAAATGATTTTACAAAAAAAAAAATTGAATTTTTTAAAATGAGAAATCATACAATGAGAGACATCTGTGTCCTCGTAGGATAAAAGCATATCGTAAAATCATTCGGTTTTTAGTTAGTGACATCTGTGTTTTTAAAAAAGTAATAATTTACGTTCAATGTCAAAATGGAGCAAATAATAATTCTTTATGTTTGTTTATAACGATCACATAAAAGTGGAACCTACCTAAATGGTCAATTATTTCATAACAAGGTTAATAACTCTTTATCTTCTTAAAACCTAGCAAATATATTGACACAAAAACATAAGTATTATGATTTTTTTAGTTTTAGGTGGGGATACGGGACATCCTATGACAATTATTTTTCTTACTCAGCGCTTGCGATAAAAAGTTTTGGTATTCCATTAATAGATGGCGGTAATAAAGTTTCTAGCCAATATTTTTTCGTGGATTACCAAAATCAAATAAAATATTTTCTCTCTGAAAATGGCGGTAATTATTGGACTAATAAACATAAAATGAATGAAAGGAAGGAAAGGATCCGTTTGTTGTAAATAATAAAAATAAATATTATCTAATAATAATTTTAAAATTAGTCCTCGGCATGGGGTAGGTACCCTAGTGACCTAGTGATGACAAATTTACTTAACCTAATAGTTAACCATATTTTTCGCTATATAAATCTCTACCACCGACAAGATCCTTTTTTAGATAGTTTGCGTCAAAGCTGCGGGACGTGGACATGACTTGGGAGGATGCACGGGAACTGGCGGCAGATCGCTTGCTTGAAAGCAGTTTGTGGAATCCGTATGCTCATTACAGGAAGTGGATATGGTATAATGATGATGATGATGATGATTAGGTGTTAAAATATGCTTATTTCGTATTTCGTTACATTCAAAGCGTTAAAATAAAACGCCTTTTTATAATTTTAACGGGGAAATGCTCTAATTGTGAAAAGTAATGAAAATCTGTTTTTTTTTTTACGAAAAATAAAAATTTAAAAATTCAAAAGATTCCTCTTAAAACATATTTAAAAACGGATTGACCGCAAACGGATGCTTTAAAACCGCCCACAAAAGGGTCGTATTGAATATAATATAGTATAATATGACGACTACATTGATATAACTTATTTATTATCTTTTCTTAACCCATGTCAATATTTTATAACGTAATGCATTTAAATTATTATACTTGATAAATTTATAAGTTAGTTAGTACTTCAATAAACGCATTTCTGGCTACATTAAATTTCCTATTATATATTATAATTTTGCGTTTTGCATTTTGGTTCGATTCCCGATGGGGATATGAAATATTTGTTTTGAATGCGATTTTCAAATAGAAATATTTCATATACGTGATACCTTGGACTGGCTCCAAAGCGTAAGACTGATCGTCTTGCCTTCATGTAACAAATTATCAATATTCACTGCACCAGGTGTACCAATGTACCATTACTATACCAATGCACTATTAAGTGCAGATAAGGGAAAGTTGTGGTAGTAGTATAATTATGCAAAAATATTAATGATTTTTCGATCAATCTAAATTATGTATGTCGGAATGTAGGTAATAAATTGAATTATCTTTTTTAAAAGCGTAGAGATTAGTTTAGCTGAAATTAATTTGAAAAACTATGTTTTCAACTACTTTTAACAAAATTTTTCATTCAAATAGTTTTTAGTGTAGATAGTGTAAAATGCTTCTTATATAAATTTCAGAAATAAATTTGAATAAACGATTTAAATATCAAAAGAAAAATATTCCTTATCTATAAGAACATTTCACCTGCAAATGACATTTCTTGTGCGTCATACCGTATTTCCCCGTAAGATTGGAAATTCTCGGAAAAGTCTGGGAAATCTTCCCTTAACTAGACTCAAGGGCAAAATGGTTCACGTAATTGAATTGGAGGAAAATATTATTTTCACTGTCACCGCTAAGCATTGTTTTAAATCAATTTTCTTACTTTCTCCTGCAAAAAACGGCGTTTTTCAAATATTTTTTCAGGACCAAAATGGAATTTAATTGGCTTAATGAATTTCAAGTAGTGCTTTTAATTGTTAGGTACTTACTTCGAAGGTCTTTTAAACATGTACTATGTTCGATTTCTAATTAATAATTAACCAACAAAGCAATAAAATAAATTTTTAAGAGTGAACGAAAAATAGAGAACTGGGGATTTTGTACATAATGGCTTCTTTTAAAACGATTTCATTATCAATCAATCAACCAATCGTCTCAGCCCGTTGAGGTCCACTGCTGGACATAGGCCTCCCCCTGCCGTCTCCACTTCTCCCGATCCTGCGCCGTCCCCATCCATTGTCTTCCAGCAGACTTCTGATGTCGTCCACCCATCTCATCCTTCAGGCCTCTGGTTCCTCGGTCTCCACACCAGAACGCGTTTCGTCCATCTGTCATCGGTCGTCCGTCATTCTGGCTATGTGACCGGCCCGTTTCCACTTCAACCAAGCAATTCGCTGCACCACGTCGCAGACCTTTGTCTGGCGTCGGATCCAATCGTTCTATTTCATTATAGCAATGATAATCCCCGGAAAAAGTAAATATGAAAGTGAAATAGTAAATATTTGAAATCTCCCAAAGAGTGATTTTTTATGTCTCGTTTTATACTCTTATACCTAAAACTAGGATTTTCTTGTGTATTAAAATTCATTGTTAAGTGTCCTTGAATAAAAATATCAATTATCACCATTTAATTTTTTTTTTGTATGGCGTTAATTAGCAAGTTTAGGTATTTCACAGGATCCAACTACCATAAAAATTCGAAATCACGAAAAATGCTCAGTAAAATTTCAAAACTATTATATATATAGGTATAAAAATCAATTAACTGAAGTGTCTTTAATGCAATCTTAAACCTTATATTTACTCGACTAAACATATTTATATTTGATATTATGATATCCCAACAGAGACAGAGAAACTCTGGAAACGAATGTGGATTATCTAGGCGTTTATAGGGCTTATGACCTGTCATTGGCTGGGTAAAGTGGCCACTTGATGTATTACAACATTCCCCATTTATCAGATTGTGGTGGAAATATAATTTCTGTTTAATAGCATTAGAGCACGCCCTTACTATGTATATTTTTCATTAATTTTGAACAAATAAACGGGCACCTACAAAGATATAGCATTTGACTTAAATTTATATATATTATTTCGTTTGCTCAAAGGCCTTTTCCTTTAATCAAATTGTATAATTAGCCTAATTTGTCACCTAACAGATTATCGCTCAGGGGCAGGGCTCAGAATAATTATTCCGGAGGTGAAAAATACTTGTCAACAATATGAAAACGTGATTTCCACTGAAAGTTTCGATTCATTTAGGACAAAATATAAATAATTGTAGCTTTAAATTCTTTGTTCAAACGTTTTGGATGCGTCAAAATCCTTACAGACAAACGCTGGATTTTACCCATAACGGGCTGGCATGAAACATAGAAACGTAAAAGCCCATATTCCCTTTCATATTTAAACTATACACATTTCCTTACTAAACTTTTTGTTCGTATAAATATTTCAAAATTATGAGTTATTTCCCTCCGAGTTAGAGGAATTTTTTATATTTTCTATGGGGAAGTTAATAAGAAATGAATAATAAGAATGATTTTTTTTAATTAAAAGAAAATCATTTGAATAATAGTGTCATTACACAATTATTGGTATTCAATAAGACAATAATTTTTTATGACTGACATGAGTTAAATATTTGTTCTGTCCCATGGCCATGTAATGAGCATTTCTTATTAAATGACACAAATTTAATATCGAGGTCGTGCAAAAAAAAAATAGCATAATATACAAAACCTTGATACCTTGGACTGGTTCTGGAGCGAAAGACTGATCATCTTACCTTCATGTAATAAAATGATCAAGACACACTGCACTTGGTGTACAGTAACAGTAGTAATATACAAAATTAAACGTTTCATTTTAAAATGTCATATCGACAGTGTCAACGAAACAAATTTTTTTAGATTTTCTAAAAGTATTTATTACTTTAAATTACCTTTAAGATTAATTTCACCAAACTTGTCGCATTAATTAAGGATCTCTCTGCTATTTTAATGTATTTATCCACTTTTAAAAAAGCTTAACGCTATTAAGACTCTTTAAGTACAATCGGCTGACGTCATAGCCTTTCTCAGCCTCCCAATTAAGGATCACAATGAAATGGTGAAAATGGTCCAGGAATAGAATAAGGTTATATAGAAAACTACCCTTTACTGATGGAAGTACTGCATAACCACACAGGTGGAGCTCAAACTGAAATAAGTTATTAGCGCGCTAGGCTACCATGCACGAGGGAGCGGGTTCATATCAACTGTGATAAGGCTCTTTGATTAACGTGTATAAAAAAATCGAACTTTAGAGTAGAGCAATTTGAAGTTCAAAAGCTGAAAACCACAGCTTTGATAAAATGTTTGCACGTTGCACAATGTGTTAGTCAATCATTCTTTCCACCGTGCGCGGTGCGTTTGGATGAAATATTTATTTAAACATGTTTTTGACTAAAAATGTTCAATGTGATACCTTAGACTGGCTCTAAAGCATTATTTATTGTGTATGCAGACAATTGGTAGAATTCCATATTAAATTTGGTAATGTATCCCCAATACAACCAAAATATTATAACCAAAATAAACCTGTATAAATAAAATCAATATTTTTATAATTATTATAGTCATTTTAAAGTCATACCCTTACAAATGTTTTTAAATAATGGAAGGTTTTTCCCCAATATTACCAAAATATTCCTCTAATATACTCAGTATACCCTAATTGAATTTTAATTACTCTACTTACCCTGGCTTGTATAGAAATCCACAAACAAAAAATAGCTTATTTTAGTATATAAGGAAACATTGTAAATATTTAAGTTAGTTTGTTTGAAAATGTCCTAACAAGACGAAACGCGTCACAATATACCCTTTGTATATATAAAAAATAAAGTAGAAATTATAATGCAATAAACTTGTTTTATTTTGGATAATTTACCAAATCTAAAGCATTATACTGATCGTCTTACCTTCATGTAATAAATTATCAAGAGAAACTGCACTAGGTGTACCAATGCAGTGCCCTTTGCACCATTGGTTGCAGATCAGGGAAATCAGTAGTATGTAGAACAAGCATGAGTTAAAATTAAGTTTTCTCTATGTTGGCAAGTTCTCTGCGATAGGCTTGCTATAGTAGTGTGGGTGGCGTCATTCACCCCTTATGACGTAATAGCTGTGCTCTAGTGACGTCACAACAAACCAGAGTACTTGATAACGAACTCGGTCATATTTAATGTCACTCAACCACCTACTTTCGTATTGCATACCACGGGCAACGGGCACGCCTCCTGCTTGAACGGAGAGTTGAATATAATAATCTTCCTACTTAACAATTTGGTAATTTCAATTATTTTTAATTTAAGGTGCTCAGTAAACAAATTTTTTTAGATTTTCTAAAAGTAATTTATTACTTTAATTACCTTTAAGATAATTTCACCAAACTTGTCGCATTAATTACGGATCTCTCGTGCTAGATTTAATGGTATATTCCACTTTTAAAAAAAGTTAAACGCTATTTAGACTCTTTAAGTACAATCGGCTGACGTCCATAGCCTTTCTCAGCTCCTCCCAATTAAGGATCACAATGAAATGGTGAAAAATTCGGTCCTAGGAATAGAGAATAAGGGTTATATAGAAACAAATACATCTTCTGGTGGACCGAACTTGGCCCCCAGCCACACAGGTGGAGCTCAAGACTGAAATAAGTGTAAAAGCGCGCTAGGCTACCATGCACAGGGAGCGGGATCATATGAAACTGTGATAAGGCTATTTAGAACTACACATGTTAAAAAAAACGAACTTTATAGTAGGAGCAATTTGAAGTTCGAAAGCTAAAAACCACAGCTTTGAGTAAAAAGTT
Organism: Micrasema minimum; assembly: GCA_022494985.1. NCBI lineage: Eukaryota > Metazoa > Arthropoda > Insecta > Trichoptera > Brachycentridae > Micrasema > Micrasema minimum. The sequence continues at coordinate 9,452 of JAGVSP010004187.1, forward strand.
TGCACGTTGCACTATGTGTTAGTCAACTGTTTTGGCAATCTGTGCAATAAAAACGTACTCAAGAGACAAGTACAAAACATTTATAAATCTTATATTGTGTTTTACTAAAATCTCGTTTATAAGCATCAAGTGATCCAACAGGTTATTGGGCCCAGGAGGATACTGCATGCATGTCTCTGAATGATGCGCTAAAAAAAATTCAAAAATCTTAAAAAAAAAAAAAAAAAAAAAAAAAAAAATTTCGTAAAAATCGTTCAAAAAAAAAAAAAAAGAAAAAAAAAAAAAAAAAAATGTGCTTTTAGTGAAAAGTGAGTTATTTTTTTTTTTTTTTCGCGTTTTTTCAACATGGCCAAAGCAAATTCATACATTGTTGAACCATTAAAAAAAAAAAAACTATGACATACGTGGAAAGTACAAGCCCAAGCTGTACTAATCAAAAACGGGCTATGGAAACTATGTCTGCGGAAAAATAAAACGAGAGGGAAATTCTAGTGAAACTTTTATTATTCGAAAGAAACAAGATTTACTTGCCAGATCAGACCTTATACTAATGATTTCGCCATCTGAATTACGACAAGTAAAAAATGTCGCTACATCAAAAGAGTTGTGGAATACATTAGAAAATATATACGAAAGTAAAGGTCCAGCCAGGAAGGCAACTTTATTAAAAAGGTTAATTTTAAAAAAGGCATATGAAAAATACAAATATGAGAGAGACCACCTGAATGAGTACATGGACACTGTTGATAAATTATCAAATTATGGACATCAACATACATAATGATCTTCTCAGCATTATGATGCTGTACAGTCTTCCTCCTTCTTTAGAAAATTTTAGGATTGCTATCGAATCAAGAGATACATTGCCCAGCCCAGAAGAGCTGAAAATTAAAATCCTAGAAGAGGACAGAGGCAAGAGGGTCAAATCAAGTTTTGGACGAAAAAGTTATGTTGTAAATAAATCCAAAAATAAAAATATATTAAAATGTGGACACTGCAAAAAGACAGGACATTTGATAAAAAATTGCTGGTTTAAAAACAAGGATTTTGGATAAAAAGACTAATAATACTTCATATAATAATAAGTTCCATAAAAACCTCTACACAAACGTTTGTTTGTCGACACCTGAAGTTGAAAAAATGGATACTAACAAATGGTGCCTCGATAGTGGGTGCACTGCACATATGTGTTATGATAAAAATATGTTCGACAATATTGTCAGCACAGACAAAAACATTTTAAAATTAGCTTCGTCCGATAAATATGAAAATATCAGTGGCAAAGGAAAGTTACATTCAACTCCTATTAAAAAATGTAACGATAAGCTTGTGGGAAACATTATACATTCCCGGCCTGTCAACGAACTTGATATCAGTGAGAAAAATTAACCGAAAAGGATGTAAAGTTTATTTTTACGAAAATATCGCTATTGTATACGATAAAAAAAATGTAAAGATTATGGAGGCAAACAAGGAAAATGATCTTTACTATGTGAGCGTTGAATTGAAACTGAATGAAGAAAAATCTTTTTATTCGAATAATTCAAGCCAATTATATAAATGGCACCTCAACTTAGGCCACATAAACGAAAATGACTTGAAATCAGCGTATATAAATAAATCAGTAAGAGGATTAAATATAAATGAAAAACGAAAAGTTAGATTGTGAAATTTGCATACAAGGGAAAATGTCACAACTACCATTTAAATCTACAAATAATAACTGCAGAGTTCGCGAAGCATTGGAAATAGTGCACAGCGACGTCTGCGGACCTATGCCAGTAGATAGTCTAGGAGGCAGCAGATATTTTGTTACTTTCATCGATGAATACAGCCGCTACTGCAAAGTATATTTTCTGAAACAAAAAAGTGAGGTATTGAATAAATTTAAAGAATTTAAAAGTGAAGCTGAAAATTTCACAAATAAAAAAATTAAATACTTACAATCAGATAATGGACCGAGTATATTAATTATGAATTTGAAAACTACCTAAAAATAAATGGTATAGTAAGAAGATTGTCAGTCCCTTATACGCCGCAACAAAAACGGTACATCTGAGAGAAAAAACAGAACTTTATTAGATAAAGCTCGCTGCATGTTAATTCAATCAAAGCTATCAGAAAGTTTTTGGGCTGAAGCTATATTAAATGCAAATTATGTAACAAACAGGACTCCCAACAAAAAATACAAATTTACAAAACTCCATTCGAGTTGTGGGTTGGACATATACCATCAGTTACGCACATGCACTGTTTTGGAGAAAAAAAATATATCCCTAAATAAAGGACTAAAGAAAAAATTCTCAAATAGAGCTGAAGAAGGAATTTTTCTTGGCTATTCTGAAACCAGTAAAGCTTTTAGAATTTGGTTACCAAAACAAAATAAATTGAAAATTACAAGAGATGTTAAAACAGTAAATAAAATGTACTATGAAAAAAATTCTACAAAAAATGAATATTTTAAACATTGAAAATGTAAAACCAAGCGAACAAGAGGAAATAAGGAATGAAAACATAGATGAAAATGAAAACATAAATATTCCTTTTCAGTTTTCTTCTTCTCAGCAGCCAACTAATCATCCAGACATAAGTACTGACGAGGAAGTTGAATTTGATGATGAACCGCAAGCATCTACATCTACTCAAACACAAAGTGCTTCAAGACCACAAAGAGAGAGAAGACCTCCTCAACGGTTTTCAAAACTATTGTTTCACACTTATGTGATCATGAAAATTATGATGAAAAATGGCATGGAGTGGAAACAACCCATTAAAGAGAAATTAAATCCCTTATACTGAATGACACATGGAAAATCATAGAGAAGGAAAAAAATGAATAACAAAAACATTGTTTTCGTGTAAAATGGTTTTAAAAAGAAAAAATAGGATCGACGGACAAATAGAGAGAAAAAAGGCGAGGTTAGTAGCCCGCGGTTTTCTCACAAATATGTGGCATTGATTATAATGAAACATTTGCTCCCGTCACTAAACTTAAATCAATAAGATCCATTTTGGCCATGGCTGTAGAACAAAATTTAAAAATCATCCAATTAGACGTAAAAAACGGCGTACCTAAATGGTGAATTGAAAGAAGAGATATTCATGGAAAAACCAAAAAATTTAGAAAAATATCTATGTGACATTATGGTTGAAGAAAGTACAAAAGAAGATACCACTTTTATATATCAAGAGACTCGAAAATATGCTAGAAGATATTCGAAAACCTGGAAAAAGAAAAAGTTTGCAAATTAATAAAAGCGATATATGGCTTAAAACAATCCGGAAGGGAGTGGTTTTAATAAACTTAGTAATACTTTAAAAGAGGACATGGGTTTTATATACCATCCACCGCAGATCCTTGTGTTTATATATACACAAAAGGGGGAGATAAAATTATTATCAACATATACGTAGACGATTTGATAATTACATATTCAAATGAAAAACAAATGAAAATGAAAAAAGAAACTCTTATGAAAAAAATTTGAAATGAAAGATTTAGGTGCATTAAAATACTGTTTAGGTATTAATTTTTGAATGTCAAGAAAACCAAATTCTTGCAAGTCAAAAGCATTATATAGAAAGTTTACTTAAAAAGTTTAATATGGAAGATTGTAATACTGCAAATACACCTATGATACATGGATTGAAGCTAGAAAAAACACCAATTACAACTGAATTACCCTATCAAAATCTTATAGGATCTTTAATGTACCTAGCTATAGCAACCAGACCAGATATAATGTATTCCACGTGTTACTTAAGTCAATTTAATAATAATTACAATGAAGAACATTTCAAATGTGCAAAACGAGTGTTACGTTATTTGAAGAAAACCAAAAACTTGTGTTTGACATATAAGAAAAAATAACTTACCTTTACAAGGCTTCTCTGATGCAGATTGGGCCAGTTGTGAAATCGACCGCAGATCTTTCACTGGATACTGTTTCAAGTATGGTGGTGCTATGGTCACTTGGGAATCAAGGAAGCAAAGAACAATAGCACTCTCAACAGCTGAAGCTGAGTACATGGCACTGACGGAAACGGCTAAAGAAGCTATAAATTTAAAACAGCTTTTTACTGATATAGGAATTCATACAGAAAAAATAACCATATACAATGACAACCAAGCCGCTCAGCACTTGGCGAAAAACCCCATCATAAATCGAAAGAGCAAGCATATCAACATAAGGGAACACTCATCATAAAGGAAGTTGTGGAACAGGAAGTAGTGGTGAGCTCACCTACAAGGCAGCAGCAAAACCTCGAAGCAGATATATTTACAAAGGCGCTCCCACACCCAAGACACGAAGTGGCCGCTGAAGAGCTTGGCCTAGTGGTATACGACGAATACTAAGCGTGAGGGGGAGTGTTGGAATGAAACAGTGAACACGCTCATTCCTACCCATTTACTTCTATGGTTTATTCATCTTCTACTTTATCTATGTAATAACTTTATCTGTGCAATAAACGTACTCAAGAGACAAGTACAAACATTTATAAATCTTATATTGTGTTTTACTAAATCTTAAGTTTTCTCTATGTTGGCAAGATTCTCTGCGATAGGCTTGCTATAGTAGTGTGGGTGGCGTCATTCACCCCTTATGACGTAATAGCTGTGCTCTAGTGACGTCACAACAAACCAGAGTACTTGATAACGAACTCGGTCATAATTAATGTCACTCAACCACCTACTTTCGTATTGCATACCACGGCAACGGGCACGCCTCCTGCTTGAACGGAGAGTTGAATATAATAATCTTCCTACTTAACAATTTGGTATATTTATTTAATCACAATGTAATTTCAATTATTTTTAAATTAAGGTGCTCAGTTAAACTACGGGATGTGGATCTGATAAGGAAAGGTCCACAGGAGTTTGCAATCAATAGTGTAGCGTCCGCCTCGTGGTTTAGTGGTTAGTGTCATAGGCTGCTATGCATATGGGGTCGTGAGTTCAATTCCCTAAATATTTATTGAAGATATGCCTTTGGCATAAAAATATTCATTACCATTGCATTCACATTTGAAGCGAAAAACTAATAATTTTGCCTTCATTTAAAATCCCTATTTACATTTTTTTTTATGGATAGCGTTAGAATATTTTATGTTTTTTACCTAAATCAGATGACAAACACGCAAAAATTAATTTTCATCTGTTATTTGGTAAACATTGGAACATATAAACCTAAGGAACGTAAGCATTTTGCCGCTTTTTATCTTTAAATTTATTAAAATTTTGATTTTTTATTTACTTTGTCATTGACCTAAAGTAATAATTTTACGTTTTATTTCTGAGGAGAGGAGTACTCTACTCAGAAAAAAAACCTATTTCCCCTTTACATATAGCGTGATATCAAGTCAGCGGAGCTCACAAAATGTGTTTGCAAAATGGGGTTTTTATTTTTTTACAGCAATCTTATGTACTTTTATATGCTCTTTAACTCCTGGATTGTGCCGGTGCTCCTTTATGGATGTGAATCCTGGCACCTCACAATAGCTCAGAATACTCGCTAGTTGAGTTTTGAGAATAAGTGCCTGAGAGGGATACTAGGCATTAGGTGGTTTGACTTCATTACCAACGCTGAGGCTCGGGAACGGACGCAGCAACCTCCAATAACTGGAGTCATGAAGATGCGGCGGTTGACCTGGCTTAGGCATGTACTCCGGATGCCTGGAGAGGCTGGCTCCGGCAGAAACAATCTCTTTTCTCTTCCGATCGCCACCGGAGCGACACTTCTATCTTTAAAAAATGGAGATCTCCTTTATCACCCTTTAAGGGACACAGGGACTTTTAACATGACCTTTAAGGTACAAATATATAAATATGGGGGCCTGTAACGTTAACAGAAAAAAAAACTTTTTATTATTATACATTTACTTTTTAAATATTAAATAGACTACAATTAAGTCGATAACACAATTATTTATAATAATAAAATATAGTTTCTAAATAAAATCTAAATATATAGTAACAAAATATTATAGTAAATATTTTATCTAATTTTACAAAAGAAGTAGGAATTCCTAAAGGTCTTAATACTTACAGGTAAAGGGTTGTAAAATTGTAAAAGTATTAACTATATATTTTTTAAAGTATGTCTTTTAAAAAATATAAGCAGAAATTTCTATAATTATATACTTTATTTAGTGGTCAATATCATCAACGAAATATTTTTTTATTAATGTAAATATACTTACATATTTGCTAGATTTAAATAAATACAGTGTTTGTCTCAAAAGTACAACACATGTTTTTATTGTTTATAAAACGTCACAGGTCTTGGTTTTAGTTTCATCGGCTTACAAAAAAATAATTTATTAGCTTGGGGAAAATGTATCCAATTTTTTTTTGCAGTTAAATACATTTGGCCAAGAAAAAGAAAAGAATTTATGTATGTAGGGCGCTCAAAGTATTTATGTTTTTTGAGTACCTAATGACGAATGTGAAGTGTTTCCAAGGATAAATTTCTAAGTGCCTATAAGTAATTTACAAAGATTTTTCGGGCGCGGTAGACGCATTTGCCGAAGTCGATAACAAATTATTTTCAAAAATAATTTTTACAAATTTGCAGGAGCAATCATCATAACTTGATTTTATTGACTAAAAAACGCCGTTTTAATTATTAACCAATATTATGTTTTTTTTCAAATACCTATACGTTTGTAAGGTATTCAATACTATGGGCATGGAGTCGGTTGCATGAAAAAAAATTGCGTGTATGAATCCTTGAAATTTTTTTACACATTCATACCACATGTTTTTCATTTTCACATAGATAGGTGTTTGTAAAATATTTTTTGTAACCTCTAGGATACACACTAACTATATATGTACATCATTTAAATATTTAATGTATAAGAAAAGTACTCTTAGGTAATATTTGAGATCAAATAATCTATCCCTACCTACATTTTAAATATTTAGTTTTTGACCCTAGAAGCCAAACTCAAGTAATTTTGACGTAAGTACACTCAAATGCATAGTATTAACGATAAAATTATTTAAAATAAAACCACTTTGTTTTTTGTTTTATTTTAAATAATTTTAACAATGTTGCTAAACAGCGTTAACGCCGAATCAATGAATAATTAGTATTTACGATGTCTGTAGAATGCTGCTTAAATACAAGCAAGCGTTCGATTTCTATATTATTATCTAAGCAAGCATTCTACAAAGATTACAAAAATACTTTCTATATTTGTTGTTTTTGGGATTATCCGTGTTGTGTTTTTCTCCTCTCCGACGTTTCGGCCACCGTTGCAGGCGCCATCTTCAGGGTGAAGGATAATATCAACACGGATAATCCCAAAAAACAACAAATATAGAAATAACAACGACCGTGAAAATCTACGCACATATTACAAAAATACGTACGTAAAAATTACAAAGATTGAGATTCTAGAGTTTATGTCCCTAAAAAATTTAAATAATTAATAATATTATGTATGTAGATAGTAGGTATTATTTTCTGTGCTTTGAGCATCTACAATCTACATAATATAAATACTTTATGTAGTATTGTAAATATAATAAATTTCGTAACTTGTGTTTATCTTAAGAGCTTTCTGAACAAAAAAGGAATGATAAAAATAAGAAGAAGCTCCTACCAGTGTTAAAATACTTGACGTAGGTACTTACGATTTGTATAAATATGTATTTGCTTATTTATCTCACTATCACCTTTCATTCTTAAAAAGCACCTTATAATTTATTTAAAAAACATCAAGAAAAAATATATAAAATTTATATGCCTTTCGGATATTTATAATAGAACGTTTACATAACATATATGTCGATATTATATAAATAAAACATCATGAAAAATATTTTTTTTAAAAATACGTAAATCATTTGATTAGTCTTTGACTAGAATATTCACTGTTAATTGGAATACTTGTGAAATATTATCTATCTTTGAAAGATATTACTAATTTATATGAATATTTATCTAAAATTTCAAATAATTAAATATTAAGTTTACCTATGGAGCATTAAAATACAAATATATTTATTTTATTTTTATTTCTAGGAGTAGTGACTAGAGATTTTATTATAAAAATATTACTTGGCCGCACGATGTATACATATACAGATTTTTTTATTCTTTTCCTCTTGAAGAATTAAGAATTTTCTTACTTACCTTCTTTTCTGATTCTTCGTTAATTAGGTTATGATTAATTTGTTAACCACGTCTTTGACGTTCACACTCGAAACAATGATATCAGTATCATGTTTACCTTGTTTTACGTTGTTTAGTGATTCTATGATGATTGCTTTACCATTTTTGATTTGAGTATCTTGGTTACTGTTGTCGTAATTATTTTTATCGAAGCTTTCTGGAAGAGTCGTGGGGAAACTCTAAAGAACTGATGCTTCCACTGGCGAACTTAGATCAACTGAACTTGCTGGTGTTTGACTAAGTCTTTTGATTCTTGGAATTTCCCTCACTTTGTTGGTGTTACTGTCTTCGCCGTCTTGTGATAATGTTCGAAAGTTTGATAGGCTTCTTTGATGGTTGTTGTTCTCTGGAAGGTTTGACACATTCGATGATTTCATGGCGAACCGTGGACTGATTGGACTATCGGGTGGTTCATCGTAGGTGATAGTAGGGTTCCTGGAGAACGTGTATGTGGATTGATGTCGTGATTCATTCGATCCCTTTTCAGAATCCTTCTCTCCAATCAACCAATATGTCACCATTTTTCCTTTACCCTATAAAAACACAAATAATGTTTACACAAAGATCATTTCATATCCCGTAAATACAAGTTTCCTAATATAAAGCAAAGCACGTTTTGTACCTGCCTTTTATTTAGTAACTGTGGGGAAAGTGAAAGCTGACACAAATATTAGGAAGAAAAAAATCTTTGTCCTCTGGCGTTAATTTATTATTATTAGTAGAATAAACGTGTTTAGAATTCACGTCTTTTAAGAAATATTATGTTTCGTGAAACATAATATATTTTGGCTGTTTAAGAAAAATAAATTTGATTAGCAGTCTAACCATTCTTCGAGGAATATTTTCTGTTACTATAAATGAAAATATGAGGTCAATGTAACATAATTTAATAGTATATTTATGATTAAATACGGGTTATTGTCAGAATCTTATTAGAGCAAAAATGACATTTAAGAGTACAAGAGTGTAAGGTTACAATTATCTTCAATTTGGTAAAATCAATGCAAGATTTATCATTGTTTCCAGTCGTTTTTGCAGCTACAGAGCGCATGGACTATTGAATCCCAGCTTACCAATCACATATTAAGAAATTGGTGGATAATGATTATACTAAAAGGTTAGAGTTGTTTTTCAAGAAATGGACTCTAGTCTAGATACTTCTTGGACTAACGGTGAATGTTGAATAGTGTAATTACCAGTAAAAACTTAATAATATCACCTACATGGAATCAACCGCCCCGACACTTCAAGCTCGAAGCATCAAACGCGACCATGACATCTTTAGAGTACGAACTGACGTGTATCCAGAGCCTCACCATGGAATCAGTCCAGCTGGCTGTATTGTGCCTGTTGTCCCCGAACAATAGGCAGAACCGCGGCACATATAAACCAACATACCCGGCTACGCCAGACCTAGTCAATAATGATACTGTCAGTCCGTTAAAAAAATACAATAACAGAATCTGACAATAACCAAGCAGCCTAAATAATAATTTTAAATAAACTAGTTATCAAGCTCAATCTAAAGTACACCAAGTGCAGTGAACCATCAGTCCACATGAAATATTTTTATACACTACACGTCATACATCTTCTCATGCACGCACGTCGATTATACTGACTTTTCACATGGCTTAGTTAAACCGGCGAAAATGCAAGACAAACCACGAATTACAGTTTAATAACATAATGAAAAATCAGGGAGCTAGTTTGCATTTAAATTTATCTCAATCGCTAACCTGTGTGCATTCCTATTCTTAATCTCAGCTGCTCCTTCGGCCGATGGGGGATGACGAACTTATGGACGTTCTCGAGAAGGGCCAGGGACATCCTCGCCACTTCTCGCGCGTGGCGGTTTCCGTTCCTCATCGGGAGACCAGACACGACCATGTAGGCGTCTCCGATCGTCTCCACCTGGTGACAAACATAGACAACATGACAATCTGAACATGTGGACGTTCTCGAGGAGTGCCAGGGATATCCTCGCCACTCTTCGCGTGTGAGGGCTCCCGTTCCTCATCATAAACCCAGTCAAAGCATCTGGAGCCCATGGTAACGTCCAAAGAAGACAAATAACATCCTTCTCCAAGCCACAGCAGGATGGTTTCCCTCTCTATGCCACATGTTATGGCTTCAATGTTAAAACCACCATGAAGAATTTCCGAAATTTTTTAAATGGTAATTTATGATTAATTTTTGAAATTTTATTTCTTTTTCTGTTTTTGTGTATTCTACATGTTAATTTTTTAAATGAAAATTGGAGGCTTGCACTCAATACCCCAAGGCTTGGAACACAAAATTATTCTTACGTTTTTTACTTCGAAGCGTTTGCAAACACCGCACCGATGTAATTGAATTGAATTTTCCATCACATAAATTCGATATTCACTTCTTCAATCTCATTTTAATAAAATATACGAACGTTAAACAAGAGTCGTAACCGTAAAACGAAACGAAGGTAGGTACTAACTAACAGCGAAATATAATTGAAAACGACTCGAAAAGACTTGAATATAAAAGTACTATAAACTTCAAATGACGTATTCTTTCAGGCGAAGCAAAATTATGATTAAAATTAAAATTATATACCATTTGAATTAAGAACCAACATAAAATTAAAATTGAAATTCAAAAATTTCGTCCATTATAAAATTGAAAATTTAAGACATTTTGAACACTTAAACACAAATTGGAAAAATTTTATAAGGGCTATGAACTTAACATAATGGGGTTCTTCCATATAACATGACTATTCTTAAAAACGTTATAAATATTTAAATTTTATTTTTACAATTCCAACGATATAAAACACAATGATCAAAAATTTGGTTTTCATTCCTAAATTAATGTTTTAAAAACAGGAAATTACGAGTGATTTTTAACGCCCGTTATTGGCTAATGACGTCATACCCGTCCATCGCGAAAGGCGTGAAATTCATTCCGTAGTAGGCGTCTATATTGCTGTGACGTCACACCGCATGCGCGCCAAATAGAGGATTTTGCGAGCGATTTGAAAAAGCGCTAGAAAATTCATATGACATCGTAAAAATTAAAAAAAAATTCCCTTGATATTCTTATTTTTCAATCAATTTTTTTAAGTAAAAATTAAAAAATCGGAGAGAACCCCATTGTTTGGTGCTAAAACTTCTTCGGAAACGGTGCATTTACTAGTTTTTACACTAGCAAAATTCTCCAGTAATAAATAACTTATTTTTCTTAAAACACTGATTATTTATGTTTTAGTTAAATTTCGAGTTTTTCCACTTGAAATATGGTAAGTCGAATGCAGAGTATAGGTATTAGGTATAACAACATATGTTTTAGCACAGTCACGTAAGAGTTAAAAGCAGGGTATATATATAGGTGTCTAAGGGAGTTACTGCACGAAAAACACATGTGTACATACTCGTATTATGTAATTTTATCTTGCTCGTTTCAGTACCAGCCCAAGGTAAATATGAAATATTTTGATGTGAAAATTGATGCGATATCACTTATCACTCATCGCGTGGCCATCAATGCTTTTTACTTTGGTGTATGAATGCAGTGCCCTATGCACCATTAGGTATGGATTATATCTTGTCTGTTAAGTACCTACACTGTTTAGTCTGTATCAACATCTTTGTCTTAACAATGCAGCACATGTTTTATTGTCTCGTACCATTGAAATAATATAATTAATTAAGTTACCCCAGCACAAACTAACCGAGCGTATTATATTATTAATTTATTAATACTCAGGGGTTGGGTTGGTCCAAGAGTATTAAATACTCAGAAAAAATCTTGTTTGGGGTATCTAACTGTCAGTGGCAGTTCGTGGTTCACAGTTTTACCAATCACAATTTGTGAAAATCGGAAAAAATCACCTTCAAATCCGATGTTGTAAATTGTAATGTTACATGAAGGTATAATGAAGACATGCCCTATGCACCATCGGGTGCGGATAGGGGAGAGTAGAAGTAATCAAGGTGAACACTAGTTCTGATACATATTTTTTTAATTACAAAAATAATTTTCGTGCTTTTATGATATAGGTACTCCAATATTTAATTTTCTGCTTTCTATTAGTCGTAAATAACTGTGCCAGAAAGCAGGAAACTGGTTGTGATGAAGTGAAATTACAATCTAGAGTTTCCAGTCTAGTGTCCACAATTCTACCACTGGACCAAAACCTGGTTCATATGTTTTTATATTAATTTATCTTACATTAAGTAAGAAGTTGAACGCCGGCACTGATACTTACATTATAATTAGGTATCATGGAAATTAAATCACAAATTAAAAAACAATTATTGGTTATTTTTTCTGCAGTTGTGATTTATTTACTAATTGGTCTGGATATATTGTCGTAAAACTCTGCAGCGTTTAATTAATACTTTCAATCAAGTAAAATCAAGTAAAATCAACAGAAAAAACAGTTTTTTTAAAAATACAATTTTTTCAAATTTTCAGTTGAATCAAATTACGTGCAGGGGTACGTGTTTCTTTGCCCATTTTGACTAGCCACCCCTTCTAACTCAAGTATAACTATAGGTATAAGCTTTGGGTAAACTAAAGTGTTGATATTTGCGAGCAAAAACATAAACTTCTTGAAACAACTGAGTAATTTTACAAGTTAGGTAGAGTCTACTGAAAATAGCCCGGTAAATATAATCATACTGTCCACTTGTACGTATATTAACCCTAGAAAGCTAAACTGTTAAAAGTTGCATTAGAGCTTATCATAAAATTAATGATAGTTTTTAAAATAAATAAAAATACTTATGGATTCAAATTTGAATTTGATGAATACAATTAGTTTTAAAACACATCATTACAAACAGGTTTGAGTCGAATTCGTAAATTTGCAAGTCCTAAACGCAGTCGACACAGCTCTTTCCACAATGCTATGCGTAGATTGGTTTGTTGCGGTTGAAGCAATAGACCATTGTTTTCCTTCTATTGTTAAATTAAAACCTGCGTGGCTTACACGACCACGTGACTCGCTGCTGCTTCCGGTATTAAAGGTATTCTTCGATTTTCTCCGTGGAATTTAATATTAGAGCAATGATATTTTCACACATTTTAGATATTAACCAGATACATGTTTGTATCGTTAAATATTTTATTTATTAAATGAGATAAATAAATTATTAAAAAAATAGGATAATACAAACACGTAGCTGGTCAGTATCTAAAATGTAAAAAAAATCATTGCTCCAATGTTAAATTCCAAGGAGAAAATCATGGAATACGTTTGTATGGGAAAGCGGCCACGAATCACGTGGTGGAGTTTGCTTTTAAGGGGGGAAACAAAATAGTTTAAGTAAGTTTTCCGATAGTTTAGCGTTCTAGGGTGGGCGTTGATTTAAGACAGAAATCACCCAACACTCAATTAATTAACATTGTAACTTAACGGCCAGGGTAACAATAATTAGTAAAATAACTTGATAATAACATTTGAAAAATAATACATTATATAACATTTCAAAAATAATACAAAACATTCCATTCCGTGTCTGAGGTGTCTAGTTATTGACTACGTCACTCGGCATCTACGTCATCATTAGACATCTACGTCCCACGTTTCGTGTATTGGCCTAAGTGCTGGAGTCTTTAGTCGGTAGAGTTTGATAATAAGTGTTGTTATGAAATTACCCTACGAAGGATATATTTTTAGAAAATTTGAATGGAAAAAATCCCTTCTAGTGAATTCTTATTCTTATTTTCTCATCCCTTATACTTATTACAAGGTACCAATTCCTCAGGCACATAAAATGTGGCAACAAAATGGGGGTTTTCAGTTTGTGCCCGAAAAATTAAGGCGATAAAATAAAACTTGGTGATTGAGTTTTTACAATTTGAAGTTTTTTTTCTTTGTACCTTTGTGGTTATCAATAAATCACCAATATTTTCAACTCTGGCATCTGGTGCAGCATTTTTTTTAAAGAGTTTATAGTTTCTTCAATACGTTTAGTAAGTTTTCAAACAATTATTTATTTAACCACCTCAACAGGCCAGAGGTCTAATAACAGAGGGGAACAACGTCACAAGTACCTAGGTTTGAGAAAAATCGTGTTTTTATGTTCTCGCCGGGAAACGTACCCCGAACCTCCATACCGCGAGTCCAGCATCTTAACGCTACGGAGGCTTCAATATATCGAAATTACAGCGGTAATAGAAGGCTGCCTTTGCTCCTGTGATATTCATATTTACGTTTTTATCGTAGTCAATAATGACTTTATGGAATACGTAACATCCAATTCAATTCAGCGGAGCCTGGCTAAGTGTAGCAGAATTGAAGCAAATCTGGATTAACCCAATTTCGATGGACTATCAAAATGATATTAAATGCCGTAGCTGGAACACTCGAGATAATTTGTTTTGCGATCAGGTTATGGATTAATAGACAAAATAACCATTATTCCTGGCTAGCGGCAGCTATCGATGTTATCAAAGATATAAATGCAGCGCCCTATGCACAATATTGCCCAATGAGCAATTTGACCACGGAATTTGTATTATATTTTTTTAATTTTATTTTAAACCACCTCAACAGGCCAGGAGGCCCAATTACAGAGGGGAACTACGTCACAAACACCCAGGCTTGAGAAAAATCACTTTTGATTTTTTGAGTTCTCACCGGGAATCGAACCCGGAACCTCCGTATCGTGAGTCCAGCGCCTTAGCCATTACGCTACGGAGGCCGCCAGAATATGGGAAAAAAATACGAAAGTAGATTGGATGCCGTTGAAATGCGATCTCTCAGGCTAATGTGTGGTAAAAGTATGTATGATAGGTGCACTTATGTCTTATATCAGTACGCAATAATCGTAAATTTTAAAGCAGCCCCAAAATTGAAATATTTAATTTTATCATAAGAAATCAAATGTTCTTAAAAAAAAAATGTTTTATTGATTCTGCATTTACTTTTTAACAAATTGTGATAAAATAAAACTTAGTTATTTGTTACTAATTTGATTTATTTTATAGGAATAGAATAGAAGAGTTTTGGGAGTAAAGTTCCTCCAGTCGAGTCGATGGGAATAACTATTTTTAATTGAAAATACGTTACCAAACATTATTTCTGCTTGTCAGACGTTATACGTTAACGTCAAGTGCACACTGAAACCTTACATCACTGTAAACTATTAAGAGAAAAACAAAATGCCAACTACGGAAATTTAAACACTAAAACATACTTTCATAGGAAAAATTTCTTAAAACGAAACATTTAAAGCTTTACAAATTTATTTATTTATTTGATGTATTTATTAACATTTCACATTGCTTAATAGCAATAAGCCCTTATACACTTATTATCGAATTGTGCATATTTAAATATAATTTTTAAAAACTTTTCAATTTTGAGTTGGATACAGGATATTCTTGTTTATCAAAGAACCCAGGAGAATTAGTCCCGGTTTTTGCGACTCAATTACAACAATCCGGCTTCATCCCCTAACGAATGTTTACTGAAAATATCCAAAAACCAATTCCCAATCCCGGCAAACCTTTGTGACTCATCTAACTTTGTGCAGTGTAAGAGATAACTCAGTTTATCTAAAAATCAACAAACGAACAAATTTGCTTGAGAAATAATTTAATATTAAATCGATAGCAAAAAAAAACAGGGTTAAGATATTATTGGATTCAAGCTAGAGAAAAAAGGAATTAAAAATTCTGAAAAAATATCTGCTGAAAATCGTATGACAGATATTTTCACTAAGACTATAATTCTTGGTCTAAGTATTTTCACTTTATTATTATGAAGGCTGCACCTGAGTCTATGTATTAAATTATATGAATCCTGGTGTTTTTAACATGGTATACTGATTTATTGACTGTCATAAAGTTTAAAGAATCTTTTATCATATATCTCATAATAATTTCTACGGAAATATGTAGACCGATTTATGACAAGATTTATGATTTCTACGAAGAAAAAAAAATGACGGGATGTCTACGTCTTTGGATTTTAAAATATTTTCATTATAACTCAAGGTGGCAGTTAAATTAAAATAATAGTTCGTGATTGAGGAGCACATTAAATCACCTGTTGGTGATGTTCGAAAATCTTTATTAATAATAAAAAAAAACTAACTAACTAACTAACCATCACGCCATTTTTCCCCGTAGGGGTTGGCAGACAGGATAGAACGCCATACCACTCTGTCCTGACAAACTTCCTTTGCTTCCTTTACATTCATACATCTTCTCATGAACATACGCCGGTTATTCCGACTTTTCACATATCACTTTCAAGTACTTGACGTACTTGGTCATGCCATGTCTTTCTCGGCCTTCCTCGGCTTCTACATCCAGGCACACTTGCATTTAAACTTTTTTTAGCCGTTCTTTCATCATTCATTCGCTTCACATGACCAAACCATCGTAAAAGCCCTTTCTTAATTTTGTCGATAATGCTTATCTCAGCCTTGCACTCTGCTAATAAATAAATAAAATAAATGTTGGCTTAAATTGGGAAAACTATCCACTCCTTCCAGAAAATAAACGATGAAAATACGAACCAAAATACTTATGATCCATAATGTATATTATAATGCCACAAGAGACTTTCAACAGTGATAATTTTGCTTTTCCTAATGTAAGATTTCCGCGAAGTTGCATATTTCTATATGTAGGTTGGTACTGTCTGTCGATACCAGAGTTGACATAATCTCTAGACAACTAACTCATTTGACACGACATCTCTTGAGACCCTTGATGGAAGCAGAATAGTCTATCAACGAACTCAGATTATCTATTTATGAAGCATGTATTATTAGATATCCAATATCTTGTTAGTTGTGATAACAATACATGGTTTTGCCATTAAACCTACCTAACTAACCATCACGCCATTTCCCCGTAGGGGTAGGCAGAGAGGATAGAACTAGGTAAATCTTTCCTAACGAGCCAAAAATTCACGTTTACAAAATCAATGGACACAGTTTGCTGCATTTTGACACTGGTGTTAAATAAAATGATTTGGAAAAACACAGCAAACTGCAAAAAAATAAACCTCAATAATTATGTCTCTTGAAAAACGAAAATTTTAATGATGTAGATTTTAGGGTCTTAGGAACAAATAAAAAAATTAAGTGTTTATTTAGAAAAATCAATTATTTATAAAAATAAATGATTGACAATACGGTAAACGTTAAAAAATAAATAATTGAACAATCTACCCATATTCGTTCCAGAATTCTCTGTCTCTGTTGGGATATCAAAAAAAAAAAAATATGCGTATCAAACATGTATTCAAACTTGATGCTCCGTGACAGAAACTCAAAAGTAACTTTAGAGTTGCAGTTTCGTCAATTTTTTGCGTTTTCACCGTGTGTGTTTTATGGCCTTAGCCTGTTCGTGAATACATATATTGCTATTTATATATTTGAGAATTGGCAACGCCGCGCTGCTAATGCTAGGTGCAATCACAGATTATATTATATACTAGTAGGTGCAATCCGACTGCGGAATCGCAAAGTATGACATTTAGACAGTATACGTTCAAAACTTTTTGTCATGCAGACGCCATTAGTATTGTTGACAGTTGAAAATTTTATCTTGCTCAAAAAATGAAATTTGAAACCAGAATAATTTTGTACGGTGATTTTTTACGATATCAGATGTAGAATATCACAACAGCAATACACCGACCAACTTACTACAACTTTTGGTGATAGAGCGCCATCAAACTAACTAACTCTACGAACCATTTTCCGATGGTGGTGGAAAGCGCTAACTGGTCAAATAAATAAAAGTGGAAGTGTACCAAGTATTTTTTATTTAACTTTTTAAGTAATTTATATATTCAAAATAATTTAAATCATGGAATTCCACCAAGTAATGTCAGTAAAAAATATAAATCCTTGTAATATTTCATATTCCTGTAAAAATTCAATGATAAAAATTTCTTTTTGAATGTCTAATGATGTGCGTGTTACAACATTATCATAACACAAAGCCATGTGATGTAACGTTAAGCCAACAAAAAGATAAATGAATGAAAAACAATAACAGAAATTAGGCTCTTTATCTAAAATCATTTTTAATGTAATTTTGATGACAAGGTATGAAACTTTCCGCAAAACTTTCTATCATTTGAAAATCGTTATAGGTAAAATTATATTTAATTCTCTTCAATTATAACTATTTACGTTTTCTTGTGCATTTCACAATTATACTATATACTTACTAAAAAAACTATTCCCTAGATCCCCACCCATTGGTGCATAGGGTTCTGCATAGGCCCACCAAGTTGCAGTGTATCTTGATAATTTAATTACCTGAAGGCAGGAATAATATCTGTTTAATAGTTAACAATTGAATATAAACCTAACTAACCAACACGACCATTTCCCCGAGGGGTAGGCAGAGAGTATAGAACGCCACACCACACTGTCCCTAGAGCAACACTTCTCTAGCTTCCTCCACATACATAACATCGCTCACTCAAGCACGCACGTCGTATTATTCCGACTTCTTACATGCCCAACTTTTCAGCACTTGTTTTTACTTGATCATGCATGTGACTTTCTCGATCCTTCCCACGACTATCTACATCGCAGGCACAGTCGCATCATATATTTTATTAGCCCGTTCTTTCATCATCCAATCGCTCTACATGACCGGAACTCAACGTAAACCAGACCTTTCTTAATTTATGTCGATAATGCTTATCTTCAAGCCATGCATTCTGCTCTAAATTTCAACCAGTTAGTGCACCTATCATCATAGTTTTAGTTTTACCACACATTCGCCTGAGTAGATCCGCATATACAACTGCATACAATTTACTTTCATCTTATTTTTCCAACTCCCAATCATTCGTCTTCCATAACATAAGGGTTTGGTACCAGAACTCCATTGTGGAACACATGCCAATTTAGCTGATTTTCCTGATTTTTAATCATCAAAAACGGCAAATGGTTGAATTGAAGTAATGCTTGTTGTAGCAGTAAGAGTGTCAAAGGTGTTAAAGGAGTCACATTTTACAGGTAATTGATTTCGATAAATAATTATTTTGATTTACATTGATTTTGGCATATATTGTCCTAAACATGGGTATTATTTGTATAAAAACTTTCCTTTTATAAACATATTTACATTATTTACCAGTTTTTCTTAATTTAGGTGATCAATTTGTAAATTAAAAGTATGTTAACTGTTGATAAGTGACAGTTGATTACTGTCGATATGCCAGGCCGCATTAGGCATTTTGTAAAACATTGGCGTTTGTTTTGCTGCAAACTATAGCCAACTTCGTGTTTGACAATCATAGAATGGTTTTTTGACCGTTAGGGTCCCTCTATAGCCTGTGCGTCATTACTCTAAGAGATATCTAGTACTTACCTTATACACGTCGAAGTTTTTTCTATTATCGAGTCGAAGCACGTGTAGAGGTCATTGAGGAGGTCAACAACTTGCAGCGGCGTGGACTCAGCGGATATTTGTGTGAAGCCGATAATATCACTGAAGTAGATTGTGACCTGGTCGTAGGTCTCCGCCATCACCGACTGTCCCAGTATTAACTGCGATGCAACAGATCTAAAACAAAAAAAGAAGAACAACATTTTGAGGGTGTCCTAATATTTGTAGACATAAACATAAATAGCCCTAGATAACCATACTCCTTTAAAAAACTTTCGTCCTTATTGAGATGTTAATTTGTAATGAAAAATGTTTTGTAATACTATTTTCCCTTTTCCGCATCTAATGGCTCATGGGGCACTACATTGGTACACCAAGTGCAGTGAATATTGATAATTCATTATATGAAGCCAATGTGATCAGTATTACGCTTCAGCGTCAGTCCAAGGTATCACATATGAAACATTTTTATGCGAAAATCACATATTCAAACAAATATTTCGTATTGACCTCTATCGGGAATCGAACCCGCGACCGTCATGCAGCCTGGCAGGTGGGTATGACTCAGTCCCAATGCCAGTCATGACGAAACCACGTTTTCTTGAGAAATAATCTTGTTTGTAAAAATTTGTAAAAACCATGTAAACAGAATGCTTTATGTATTATATATAGTTGGAGTTAGTTCCACCACAGAAATATGAATTAAAAATCTGAATATAAATAATATATTTATGTACGTGCATATTTTTTGTTATTTAACCCTCGCTTGGTGGTGATGTAACCCGCTTTACAAAATCTAACTAAATAATTTATAGCTCTGTAAGTAATCAAATAACACAGTGGCATTTTCGCTTCAATCAAACCTTTTTACACAGAAAAGGTAGTATTTGATTTTGGGAAATTACTCAAAAAAATATTTGCAGCGAATGAGTATGCCTTTATTAATTTTTAATGCGTTTACCAGCTTTAAAAAAAAAGAGTTATTATGACAGAAAGACATACTAACTATACACTTTATTACAAGAAAATGTTTTAATTTAAAAAATAAGAAAAATTCAATTGTAAAAATATAGAAATCTACATTAAAGGTAAATCCAAAGTTACCACACAGGGTGCCGTGGAACGTTTCAAATACAGAACCTCACGGGTTTAACATAGATTTTCCGTTTTTCGCTTTCATAACACGTTTTTTCTTATTTCATAATTTGATGAATGAAATATTAAACAACGTGCTTAAATATATTTGCTTTTATTAAATGCAGAATCAAGACGAAACGGTTTTAAACCGGTAGCTTTATTTTATCAGGCAATTAGCTTCCCAAGCAATTGCTTATAAAGCTTAAGAAATATGAGCACAGTAGTGTAGTACTTGAACTTGTGACAACTCCAGCATTATATATTCCGAGCAAAGATGCAATTTAATTATCACGAAAGCTGCATTTTATTTCAAATATGAACAAAACGACTAGAAGCTTTTTGTGAAATATATTGCCACGTAAATAAAAGCATAGCTTTGAAAATATTCAATCATCGTAAATTCTATGCAGAATCAATAAAAAAACAATTCCTGCTTAATGTTGTACCTTACAATAGAAGTACTTTCTTTTCCTACATATTTATTTATAAACTGTATTTACTTGTAACTATACGCATTATTCAATAATATGTACTTAGTGTACCAAACTCCACCTAGTGTTTAGTGTAATTTATAAACACGCTTTTTATTAAATTCCACCTTCCAAAGACTCCAGCACTTAGGCCCATACACGAAACGTTTGACGTAAATATCTAGTGATGACGCAGATGCCTATTGATGACGTAGTGGGTAACTAGACACCCCAGACAGCCAGACACGGTAGCATTTTCATGTATGGAATGTAACTTCACTGAAATTCTTGTTCGAAGATTTATTTTGCTTTAAAAAGTGAACATAGCAAATATTGTAATGGAATTTAATTGTTTCTTTCATTTTAAAATTTACTTCATCTACTTAAATTTTTAAGCACTGTTTTTGGAGCGGTGGTGTTCACGGACACCAATTTGGTTTAACCTACGGTGAACCATTTGTCTTGTCATTAGTCTATGAGTCTCGCCACTCAGAGATGCATTTACATTTTGTGCAAAAAAGTACGCAACGACGAATATTGAATTGAAATTGAACGGCTCACACAACTAAAAAATGCTTTGGTGTTCAGAGATATGTCCACTCTATAAGCCATAGTGGATTGTTTCTCTGTTATGAATCCATTATATCATATCAAATCTTCAAATCTAATGCTCAGCGGTATGATTTGGGACAGCTCAAGTTAGGTAAGCAACCCTTACCGACAGCCCCTATGTATTTTGGGGATTATATTTTACATAAATCCTATACATAGGTAATAGAATATTCTAATGTACCTACGTATTTTATTGTTGTAAAACAATAATACTCTAATAGCTTAGTCTCATAGCTTTGTTTCAAATAGACGTAAAAATGAGGAAGTCTCCTTAATCGAAATTTTGTGCTATTTTGAAATATTTCATATTCTTCGAAAAATAATTCAGTAGAAAGGTGAAAATTTCATAACTCCACTTTTTATCAAATTCCACCGTCCAAGGACTCCAGCAATTTGGCCAATACACTCACACTTTGAAATGATGTAGATGTCTAGTGATGATGTGTATAAGTGACTCCATATGCTCCACATTTGGAGAGAATATGGTACGATGATGATGATAATGATAATGATTATTCATCCTCTTCTTTTTCTTTTATCCGCACCTAACATAGCACTAACAGATTTTTCTATGTCTACCAGTTTCGTGATGTAACATGACTCTCCGTCAGGACAAACTATTAAACTAATATGAAAATACTTTCACCTAAGCAGTTTTACCGAGAATCGATCAAAACGTCTGTGCCGTGATTCCAGCATCATACTCACCACACTACAAAGACCGCCAGATTTAATATTCAATCCTATGGAAATCGATTCCGAGACCTCCAGCGTGGTATCAAAACGTGCTACCCACTAAACGACGAGGCAGATAAAATGGCAGAAGAAACGTTGTGTGACACGCTGTCACGTGCTGACAGTTGCTCTATACAATCGTAGTCCTCATATCTCTCTCTGGAATTCAGCTCCAGAGTAATGATTTTTTACACGTTTTTGATATTGACCAGAAGCGTGTTTGCATAATCAAATTTTTATTTTATTTTTTATATGCTTTAATAAATAAAATATGAAATTGTACGATGCAAACACGCTTTTTGCCGATGTCTAAAATGTGTCAAAAATAATTGCTTTAGTGCTGCATTTCAGGGGAAAAATCAAGGACTACACTTGTATGGAGAAATGACCGTGATCACGTGGCAGCGCACCCTTTTAAGTATGCAGATGAATAGGTATAATATTTCATACAAGTTTGGTAAGAACCCGCGTTCATTAACTAGGATACTGTATCTAAACTCTTCACAACTACCTCCGGTATAAGCTCTTATCATGTAACGCAATTTGTATTTAAGCTCCACAAAAGCTTGCTACTTGCTCTTATTATTTCTGCTTAACGTGCTCTTTAGAAAGTTTAACTATTTAAACTTCTGGCAAGTTGTTATCTAAACATTAATATCTAGCATACAATATGTACTGTTTATAGCTTTTATGTCCGATATATATTGTTTAAAAAAATTAGCCATAAAAATGTTTCAAGGTTACACTGTACTTACTGATACGTGTTTTAAGACTTTGAATTAACTGGTATTTTTCATATTCCGATACTTATTTCCAAATTGGTTTTTGCAGTCAATCGTCAAAATTCCCAGAAGTAAACAGTATGGAAATTACGAATCTGTTCAATTATTTAGTCAATTGAAGTATTCTGTCTCTGATATCGAATATTAATCATGAAGCATGACATTTGAAATTCAAATACGGATTTAAAGGTTTAACGATAAAAAGGTGGAATATAAAAACGAGAGTGGTTGTTGATGATTGCTTGATATTGCTTTTTAGTAATAAGTTCTTAATGTAACATCTCGTTCTGTAATTAGCATTTCATGGTTTGTTAACCAAACTTTTCTGTTTATGTAGTGATAAAATTCATTAATACATATATTATATTGACAGTGGAGCATATGGATTAAAAAACTGTCTCCAAGCCAGCGATCTGCCATAATTATACAGTATTATTAAAAAGTTTTCTTGAAAAAACGCAACTCGTTTCTCGAATTTTCCGCTTAGGGTAGTTTAAGTGTCCTTCATGCAAAAAATTGTTAAGATACACCGCACTTGGTATACCAATGTAGTGTCATACCCTCCACTAGGTAGGCATAAGGCAGGTATAGTTAAGAGTAGGTATGTAATTTCATTAATGTAAACTAGAAACTGAATTTATTATTTTCAAAAAATGTATCGTATTGGTCTCCAATAAAATAAAACGTCAACAACAATGAAATAGTTGAAACTGAATTGTTCGACTGATATTTTAACTAACTAACTAACTAACTAACTAACCATCACGCCATTTCCCCGAAGGGGTAGGCAGAGAGGATAGAACGCCACACCACTCTGTCTGGCATACTTCTCTTGCTTCCTCCACAATCATACATCTTCTCATGCACGCACGTCGATTATTCCGACTTCTTACATGCCCACTTTCGAGCACTTGTTTTACTTGATCATGCCATGTCTTTCTCGGCCTTCCTCGACTTCTACATCCAGGCACAGTCGCATCATATATTTTTTTAGCCGTTCTTTCATCATCACCATTCGTCCGACTACATGACCGAACCGTAAAAGACATTTCTTAATTTTGTCGATAATGCTTATCTCAGCCTTGCATTCTGCTTGCATTTTATACTGTATTATATTTCAAACGAAAATAGACAATCCATCCACTTCACATATACTTGAACATTTCAATTCTGCTTCTGATACTTTGAAATATGTTTGTTCTACTTTTAACTTCAGGTAAAAATATCTCAAGCTTTTACTCAGTTTAGACCTAAGTTTATACCTAAATCAATCCTGTTTCTTTTTCTTTATTTTGAAATTCAACAGCCAGACATTTGATAAGCAAGTCAGAGGTTTTCACAAAAAGCTTTAACGTTTTTATTTCTCACATTAATATTAATATACACTGCGACAAAATAATTACTGATAGAATTATTTGCAATCAAGTAACCCGCGGCCGTTCGTACATACAATCGTAGTTCTCGATTTTTTTCCTAGACTTTAGTTCTAGAGTGACAATTTTTTACACGTTTTAGATATAAACCAGGCGCGTGTCTGTATCTTTTTTTGATAATTTATTATAAATTTCTAGTTTTGATATAATATTATTAATTTCTACTTTTGATAAATAATTTATTATTAATTTCTAAGACGATGCAAACACGCTTCTGGACGATATTTAAAACGAGGAAATCAAGGACTGTGATTTTATGGAGAAACGGCCGTGGGTCACGCGACCGACAACCCTCTTAGAAGTAAAGAAATGAGCGTAAGCACCTCTATTGTTTAATATCGTCTATGTATTGTCTATCTATGTATTATTAAATAAATATCAAAATTATTCACATAATACGCATTATAATTTTTAGTGGCGATTAAAAATTTAATTTTCAGACGAGGTCAAAAAAGGTCAATACGATGAGTTTTTGTTTTATTTATTATGTCTGGTAACTGTAGAAAATTATTCGTGATCGCAACACTGAATGTGTCATAGTAAAAAATACTCAAAAGTTTACCTCTTGGATTTCACGGAATATTAAAAATACCAAATCCACATTTACCCACGTTGAACAAGTAGACATAATAATAATTCATCCAAGGTTAATTTCAAAACTTTAAATTCTCAAAAATGAACCACGGTTTACTTTAGTTGAAACATTTTACAAAATGGGTCTGACTGTGCTTATATAAACAATGTTATGAAAATAGAAAATATTAACTTAGTTCTCGGTTTAATAAACGATTCGTCTTATTGTTTAATGTATAAATAGGTTCCAAAAATAGTACGAAAGTAAAATTAACACAATTCCCATGAAAAATAATTTGGCACCAATGAAGTTGTACTACAATAATAAAAATAATAATATGGATGAACAATAAACTCAGATAATTAACGCTTATATTGATCAAAGGAAAATGAATCATAGCGACCAAGGAATTACCTGATAATAATTTTAAAAAAAATAAAACTGTTATCTGCACACCAAATTTCTATGGCAAATTGTACCGAATGTCGTTATTCGTAATTTAAATAAACACGCAACAGGTATGTTTGTTACAACGGTTTTCGGAGAAATCATTATTTATCTCTATTCTATCATATTTTTTTTCTAAGACATGTACCTATTCTCAAAACTCAGAAGTCTGCTATTTTGGGCTTTGGTGTCATGATTCACAGCCATATACTTGGAGAACACGTGTTAATACCCTTTTCCAGGTCTGAAGCAAACAAATTGTTCCAAGTAATATGGAAAATATTATAAACATTGTAATTATTATTTTGATTTTATTTCTATCTCTTTGCTGTATTGTAATGCGAATAAAACAGATATTTTAAATTGTTTTTTGACACATGACACATGACATGATTGAAAAGAGTAATAAAATGAGAACACAAAATTCTATGTGATTTGCGTATTAGTGATGGTGTTCCTATCTGTTGTTTGGCTTCTTGACCTGCTGAGGTGGGTAAATAAATAATATAATATATAAAACGAAAATGTTTTAAAATCAACAAGAAATATGATCACATATCATTTATTTTATCCTTCCTAAAGTCGCATAACTGAAATTGCGGTATTTCAAAATCCGTAGGAATATAAGTTAAATAAATTAAGTCGTTTCAGGACTAATTTGTCGAAAGCTAGCAACTTGATATTTGTCTTCATTGTAAATTTATCAGGGATGGAAATTACATGAAGTTGTAATTTCTAATCCAAAACTGCCATAAAACAGTACCAACTTTTAAGTGGCAGTTATTAAATCGCCATTTTGTTGAATTTCTACCGCTATGTTTAAATTGACTTTTGAGACAGTTTTACGCCAAATTTTCCAGAAGAAGTATGTCACTTAATGGTTAAGTAAAGTCTGACAAATTGAATCAAGTTATTCAGTTAAATTATTAATATTTATTTAGGTTTAAGATTGTTTGAATTTTGTTTTTTTTTTTAAAACTACTAGTCCAGCCAGCCGAATCTCATAAGTGATCAAGCCTAGGTGTTTGTAGCGTTGTTTCCTTTTGTAATTGTAAGGGTGGTAAAAAAAAGTGATTCGTAAACCTGATTTGGAAGGATGCTCGTGAACTTGCGGCTGAACGCCTGGTTTGGAGGCAGTATACAGAATCCATCCATATACTGCACATAGGGAGCGGATACAGGATGATGATGATGATCTAACTAACTAACCATCACGCCATTTCCCCGAAGGTGTAGGCAGAGAGGATAGAACACACCACTCTGTCCTGGCACACTTCTCTTGCTTCCTCCACATTCATACATCTTCTCATGCACGCATGTCGAATATTCCGACTTTTTACATGCCCACTTTCAAGCACTTGTTTTACTTGATCATGCCATGTCTTTCTCGGCCTTCCTCGATTTCTAGATCTAGGCACAGTCGCATCATATATTTTTTTTGCCGTTCTTTTATCATCAATTCGCTCTACATGACGGAACCATCGTAAAAGACATTTCTTAATTTTGTCGATAATGCTTATCTCAGCCTTGCACTCTGCTCTAATTTCGACATTTGTACACCTATCATACATAGTCTTACCACACATTCG
This sequence comes from Micrasema minimum, assembly GCA_022494985.1. NCBI lineage: Eukaryota > Metazoa > Arthropoda > Insecta > Trichoptera > Brachycentridae > Micrasema > Micrasema minimum. The sequence goes on from JAGVSP010004187.1 coordinate 36,769, forward strand.
CCTGAGAGATCGCATTTCAACTGCATTCAATCTACTTTCATCCTTCTTTTTCGCTTCACTACCATACATAAGGGTTGGTACCAGAGCTCCATTATGAACTGCCAATTTAGCCTCTTTTGTTAAGCACTTATTAGATACGACCGACTTTAAGGCACCATTAACTCTGTTACCGGCACTAACTCTCCTTTCAATGTCCTTATCCATATTTCCACTATCCATATGATGATGATGAAACCACAATTTTTCAAATTGAAATTACGAACCCGATGCACATGAAAATTCCGTAATAATTTCGTTTGTACGATAAAAATCAATTATTAAAATATTTTTATTCGTACTTTGACCTAGGTTTATTGATCGCTTGCTCAGAGAGGCTTCTTTTGTTTTGCAAAGCTTTTTCACAACCATTTTAACATGTAAGTTTTCTGTTTATGTATTTATTTTGTACGATAAGGCTCAATAGATCAAACGCAGTTCTTTCAAAGTATTTTGTTGTTTTTTGTTAAAGGCTGTATCACTGTAAGCTGCTGTCCTCATAACTTTGTTCGTACATGAATCTACTTCAAGATATTTATTTTCCTTGATCTTCAGCCATCAATCAACTCTGCGATCCAAGTTATATAAAGTTCTGGTACAAACTTCGTATGTATGATATACATCTTTGATTTATTAAGGGAATGAACTTACATGATCTCTGTCACTTAAGGCTCTTGGGAAGTAAAAGTTAGCAAACTTTAAAACAATTAACTAAACGTGTTCTATCTGCTTTGTAAGTAAACTTTTAGTGTTAATTAAGTTGTGTCATGTAAATAATAAGGGTGTCATAGTATAATATTATTTGGTGACTAACACATTTTATTTTACGCTTTTTTGCTTCATAATTTTTTCAATGTTTTTGTTTTATCACCTATTACAAATGCTTGATTATTTTCTCGCTTATTGTAATATAGTTTCAACGAATATTATTTATTTCTCTCTTAAAAATGTTGGCACCAACATTTTCGGAAAGAATCTGAAATATTTGCAATCGATTCAAATAATTGCTGTCTAGTTTTAGAAAATATCAGGTTTCTGGCGAATCAACTCTTTACGTCAGGATCAGGATCAACTTGGAACGTAGAGTAGACTTTTGAGAACACATGAAAACTGAAGGTCAAACGTTTGTAGATCCTACACGCGTGAAAATCATGGGCGATTAAAGTACCTAAAATGTAAAAAAAAAACAGTTGTTTTATTGATAAATGAACAACTAAATATGCTATTTAACAAGTCAAATAATAATAGAAAAATCACAGATACAATGTGCGTTCATGGTAAGTGGCTTAGATCAGTGAATAGAACACTTGACGCGGAAGAGATGGTCCCAGAACACTATTTTTTCAAGTAATTTTAATGAATACACAATTTTTCTATCTTTCTCTTGACTTGTTAAATAAAAAGTAAAAATGTTAAGTAGTTTAACTTTTGAAACATTATTATTATATTTATATACTTTAAATTCAATGGCATTTTTTATTTGTATTCCAAACCCAGTCCATGGTGAGACATTGATACACAAATTAAACAAAACTCTCTTGATAAGACTTGTCTTATATATATATATCTTAAATTTTGTGAGTCTACTGTCTTACTGTCTGAGCAAAGCTGGTGGACGTGGGAGGTAGTGAGGAGGTACTCCCTCCCCCACCACGTCACAAGTATCAATACGCTTTAGATTATTAATTATTTCAATAAGATGCGTCAAGCCCATACCTAATAATAATCGCAATGATGAATATTATGTCGTCACACCCATTGCAAAAATCGCAGAGACGAAATATATCGTCACGTCCATATTGTAAACACTATGTAGATTTGATAAAAGGTTTATTGTTTCTATTTTCAAATGACGCAATATTTTGTCACACTAGACTAATAAAATAAACATTATTTTAATTAACTCATTCAACCATTGTATCACCTTTTACATTGACTCTGGGAATTGTGTTTTTTATCACATATGATTGAGGAAGTGTTTTTTGGGATATATAACTTTTTATAGCGCAATAATAAAATGAAGGTACGTTCTCAAATGAAATGTGGTTTTATCGTTTAACCGATACCCTTATTTCATACCCCAATTTCAAAATATAAGCGGTAGTAAATTTATAAAGTTGAAGGTCAAAACAGTAATATTTTTTTAAAGATATTTGCAAATCACTACTAGTTTCCCTTAATCGTACCTAATGGTGCATATAGGGCTGTGAATCAGGATTTTTTTTACATTAAGGCTAGATGATCACCTTTAAGCTTTAGCACCAGTCTAAAGTATCAGATCACGTCATGAAATCTTTTGATATGAAAAACCATATTCAAATAAACACTTCATGTTGACCCCCGTCGACGGTCGAACCCGCAACCTCATGGACGGTAGGCTAATGCGCTATCTACCACCGCGAGGCAAACAATTTTTTACGGGATTCTCATTAAATATTTTTATGTGAATGGACACGAGTTATAAGAGTTGACCTTTAAAAATATACTAAAATATTACCCATCTCAAATAATACAGGTATATTTATTTTTAAATGAATAAATTAATGATAACATTTTGAGTGTGTCCAAATACTTCTAGACACACTCAAAATGTTGTTTATAAAAGTTAGCTTGTAAAAGTTATAAGCATAACAAATTGAAGAGTCATCTTCAGGCGTTTCCTAGTAGGTGATTTAATTCGATAAGAATCTCACTATCATAAAGGTTTCTGCTAAAATGCTTAGCAATTTTCTTAATGGATGACAGAGAGTGTTCATATGTGAAGCGTCGCGCCATTTCACTGTATATATGTATACAAGTTCTGATAATTGGCCGATATGGATATCAAATACTAGGTGAAATGGGGAATGTTGTAATACATCAAGTGGCCACTTAACCCAGCCAATGACAGGTCATAAGCCCTGTAAACGCCTAGATATCCAAATCCACTTCCAAATTTCTCGTTTCTGTTGAGATGTCAAATTGTATAAATAATACTTAAAAAAATGTTTTTGGTCTTATTGTCTTAAAACAGACTTCAAACTGATTAAATGAATATGTTAACGAAACCCTTAAAGACTTTCCAAATCAAAATGTAAAATAATTACGCGAAGCCCTTAAATGATGTCTGAAATCTGAAAATAATTTAAAGTTGAAACGAAGCTCCTAAAGATCTTTTCAGGGGCCTAGAAAATTTGCTGTAAAGCTAATCAAAAATATCAAATATTACACAAGTATTATGTCTTCTATTTCGCAAAGTTAACACAAAGCGTTATGAATAACAGTAATAATTTTCTTACGAATAATACGAGCGTAAGTTCATAATGGTAAAATTAATGAAAGGATCGAGCTTGCTTTTGTTTCCTCAGCCCGTCATACATTTCGGTAACCAAGGCTAAATGTCTGAACCACCCCTAACTAAGCTTCCTCTACTAAATGTATTGTAAAGTTATGAAATTCAAACTGATGAACTTGTATCAACTAATGTAGAGAACGATTTATATCGGAATAAAAATAGTAGGTATCTAATAAAAACTAACCATCTTTGTCCTAATTAATTATTAGTATATAACAGGTTATTCAATAAATTTGGTCGTTCGATAAGAAAAAATACTATTTTATGGTTTAAAGTACACTTTATTATTCAATATACTCTCCTTGAACTTCAGTACACTTGTTCCATTGATCTTCTAGTTTATGGATAGATTTCGGAAGACTGTCAAAATACGCTTCAACGACTGCTATTACCCTTTCGATAGGAGAAATCGTACCCCACCCACGAATTTTTTGGGATCTGTGAACAGCCAGAAAATTAAATGTAAGAGGAAGCTAGATTTGGCGAATAGGGTGGATGTTGCAACAATTCGACCATTGATTCCCTGATTTTCACGACGGTT
>JAGVSP010004188.1:0-17601 GCA_022494985.1 Micrasema minimum
AAAATATTATTGCGATATCGCTCATCTTGATTCTACGGTCTCAAATGAAAGTTATGTTTTTATGAAATGGCGATACGAGAATTGACACCTGCTGACTAGAATATATTTTTCCTTGGTCTAAAATAGCTTTTGGCTAATGCACGTCATGACTTGACAATTTCTGGTAATATTTTTAGGAAATCTACGTGGATAATACACGTTATTGCTTGAGATTCTCATCTAAATAATTAGAAGAAAAAAACTATTGGACGTCAAGTGTAATATTTGAAATGAAAACGTTTACTGCCATGCCATTTTCAGTATGCATTTTTTTGAAGATTATGATATCAAATATTTATTTGTAAGCATTTGCGAGTGTTTCAATTCGGTTAAAACATGTTTAATATGATACGTGTGGTAAATGTTTATTGAATGTTTTCAAAACAAAAAAGTGATTGGACGAATATTATATTCATACAACAACTATTCGCTTCGAAAAAACCGCATTGGTAATCCGTGTGCGGTGAATCTCCATAGATCATTTGTTAGATGAAGGCAAGGCTTCAGCGTCATTCCAAGCTATATCACGTGAAATGTCATCTGAAATTTTTTATATGAAATATTTTTTTGCGAAATATCACATTCATATGAGTGTTTTATTTTTATTAAAAGGAAAACCAACTGTTACAAATCATTTTAGAAAACATAAAGAACAAACAGAACAAACCAATTAAAGGTTTTCAGAAATAGAGTACCTAAACATGGGTAAAAAATAAAAATTTATCTTAATTTTATCTAAGTTTTAATTTTATCTTTTATAAAAATTAAAAAAAATGTAAGCTGACAAAATGTGATTTCACTCGGAAAGAAAACGCCACACATCACCACGATTATTCCCAAATAAATCTAAATAAATCTAATATAATGTTGCTAATGAAACGGGTTGTGGTCTAGTGGTAGATTCGAGGACTCCGGATTAGAATGCTAGGTTCGAAACTTAGCACAAACAGTTATTTCTGACTATTTTAAAGGAACTATTTGGTATATCATAAGAACCAATGCTTCTTTTTTTTTTTTTTTTTTTAAAAAAATTAGCAAAATTGTTAAAAAATCAAGATATTTGCAAAACAAATTAAAAAACAACGACTTTTTTCATAAATATGCAACAAGAGGTTCAAAAAATATAATATTAGAGAAGAAAAGAAAAACTATGTCACAGAATTGCCTCATGTATAAGGGCATTAAAATGTATGAGGAGATGCCAGATTAATTAAAAAATGAACAAAATTTGAAGTTATTTAGGACTATGTGTAAAAAAAATATATATGTGAGAAATATTAGTGTAGATATTATATCATGGATAAATTGAATTAATAATAATGATAGGATAATAATAGTTAGGAAAAAAAAAAATTAAGTGTAATGTAAAATATATTAGTGTATGTAAAAAATTATGTATAATAAATAATAAAATTTAATTGTAATTTTTTTTAAATGTAGTGATCTAAAAATGTTATTAAAGTTATCGGAAGCTCGTTTTATTGATATTTCATATTGACTCCGCCGGGCCCGCGACCTTATGCATGATAGCGGAGAAAAAACTACTGGGCTTATTCTTACAAAATATGTTTTACGTTTGTTCACAATAATTTTTCACGTGTGATTTCTTGAACTAGCACTGAAGCGTAAGACCGATCATCGTTACGTAATAAATTATCAAGATTCTTTGTACTTGGTGTACCAATACATGGGTGCCGATAAAGCAGAAGGCGTAGTATTTATATATGGAGTAACAAAACTCGCAGTACAACCTGGAAACTTGTGAATCTACATCGTTTTTGGAGTCGAATGTGTCATATGACTTTTTAATAATAATTTAAAAAAAAAAAATTAAAAAAAATTCTTAAAAAAATCTTATAAAACATACATGTATTATATTCCAGGAGATATAAAAACTCATTTCGGGACCGGTATTATTCACATTTTTAATTACATATTGCACAATCAAAAAGACGAATAAGAAAGACGATTCAAAATTAACACATTCAATCTTAATCCTAAACATCATATCTATCATTGAAAAATATATTTAAATACAGATCTTTAAGGGCTCTACTGTGTATTGCTTTATTTATTTTTTATTTCATGGGGTAGATTATTATATTAGGATCGAGAAATGTTCATTAGGGATTTTTTACCGAATTTTGTGGATCGAAATTTTCCGTAATTTCCGTAAATTTTCAAAGTTCTCGTAAAAGCTTTCATAAGTCCCGCAGATTAAATAAAATTGTTCAAATTCTTATTAAAAATTCACTTTTTATGGGTTGTATTAATTTGACTAAATAATCTATAATTGATAACTGTTTGTGAGATAACTCGAAAAAAAAAATTTCTTAGTCAATTATCTCGAAAACTGTGGGTGAAATCTAAAAAATTTACTCCACAAAATTGACTTCAAATATTACGTCGATTCACTGTTTTTTTGCTTGTACATCGACTTTTGTTACACAGTGTATAAAACGTTTTTGGTAGAGTTAACCAGACTTGTAGAAGAACAGAAATCAATCCATTTTTAAGATCGAACTCGAGTTTTATTCCGATTTTATGATGTGATCACTTACCCAACATATGCTTGCTCTCATAAGTCAGTCTGGGTTTAATTACTCCTATATCTACATAGAAACTGCCCAAACACGCTTTTAAAGTACAATAAACGGTCCTCGTAAAGGAAACATAAATTCCGTGAGTGCTAATCACACCATACAAAGCTCAATTATAAAGCTTTCGATTCTATGTACGAGTACATAAATATAAATTTGAATAAGAGAAAAACAAATCACAAGTATTCATGTTAGTTAACCTTTTGAGTGAAGTATTACAAAAACACAAAAATTATTTTAATGAAAAATCATTCGTGTCTAAATTTGCTTCGTGGACTAGACTTGCGGGGATATAATATCACATGCGGTGCGCGGCGTGGCGGTCAATCGCTTGGCTTGAGGCAGTTTGTGGAATCCATATACTCCACATAGGTAGTGAATATGGTATCATGATTTTACTTTTATTATGAGAAATTCCTACTTTAAAATATCGAGTTTAAAAAATAGTTCTAGTATTATTTTGACTATTTAAATATCGTAGCATCAAAAAGGTTATGTTAATTAGTTATAAGGAGCGTAAAATAATAATGAGTTATGTACATTTGTATTTATAATTGTTGTTAATTGATGTAATTGTACTATTATGGCGTACTTAAGCATGTATATATATTTATGTATGACTTTATAACTTAATCATAGCGTGCAAGAGGAACATATCAAACTTGGTCTATGATTTTACATTCTAAAAATACGCATTCGATTTTTTATTGGATTGAATATGTGTGCGAAAATGTTTAAAAACTATGATAAAATATCCAGACATATAAAATGTTTTTGACGTGATAACGTCTAATAAATCAATGAACGCCGGCTGCACACACGAAAAAGCATGGCTCATTGTCACGTTCCACCTGAGCTGAGTGTGCAAGTGAGAGCGCGGAACAAGCGATAGAGAGGCACGATCAGCCTAAGCGTTCGGTTTGAGACGCATCTATCTCTCTTCCACTCCATCGGCCGATGCGTCCGAGTAGAAAGGAGACAGCAGCAGCACACAAGCTACTAAGTGAAAGTGAAATTAACGAATGCAAAAAATTATAATTTATGGAAAAAAAAATAATTTTTAATTAACTCCTGCTTTGAATTATACAAAATAATGATAATTCAGTAATAATAATTCAATTCAATTCATAAAAGTATGCTATTTTTCATCAATGTTTTCTTATGACGAAAAATTATAGTCCGTAAACCGACTTTACAGACGACCAAAAGTTTAAAAAAAAATATATACACTGCCTTTCACGATGTCACCACAAAACTTCGGAGGGTGATTATTCATAGTATTCCTAGAAAAAAAATTGTTTGATGTTATATAGTCACGTGTGTCATTACGACTCGCAAACAGTCAATAAGCTTAGATCACACTAGACTGTTTTTATTACTTAATACTTTTTTAATAATTTTTGAGAAATTAGAATTGCTCTTGTTAAAAAACTTTATAGGGACTTTTTTATAAAAATCCCCACCCAATGGTTCGCGATGTCATTGATAAAAAAAAATTGTATTACACAGAGGATTATTTATTTAGTCCGCCTCGTAGCACAGAGGTAGTGCATTGAACTACAATGATAGTAATGTATTTTTCCATGTTTTTTCTTATCTCAAAATTTCCGGACATATTTTCCTGTTCCATATTATAATTACATTGCGTTGTGAAAACGTGTACAATACAAGTGTTGACTTTTCGATTGACCTGTCTTTACCACGGGCCTGTTGGAATTCAAAATGATTAACTGTCCTTATTGAGCCATATTATATGGGCCATAAAATTTAACAGCCTGCTTGAATTAAAGTATTCTCACTTGTGTACTCTGCCCAGAAAAGTCCAATAAACTCGTTGAGAAAAATATTCCAATTTCTACATTCATATAAGGAATTAGATTCAGTGTTTAAAAATGTTGTTTTTATCGTTTCTTTCCTCTTGTCTATGGTTGCAAATGGTACTGCATTGGTAAACGAATCGCCATCTTTTGCTATGACATTATTCTTATATTATTATTAAGAACATGATTTTTCAAATATCTAGTATAACCAGTATGTCGTTGGGCCGGGGAAGCAGCCATTATCTAAAACAACTATCCACTTTTTACGCCAAATTTTTCACACAATTATTCTTTACTTCGGATGACAGTAGATACCAAGGGTTGCTGTGTCCGTTGCCTCACCTCTGTGTTCCTTACAAAGTCAAACCACCGCACACCCAACATTCTTCTAAGACATCTATTCTCAAAACTCAGAAGTCTGCTGTCTTGGGCCCTGGTTAGGTGCCACGATTCGCAGCCATAGAGGAGAACAGGTGTGATGCAGGAGTTGTAAAGGCGGCATTTTGTTTTAACCGAGTAAATATCCGATCTCCAGACAGATTTCATACTGTTGAATGCGGCGCCCGCTGCTCCAAGCCGCACTCCCAGTTCTTTCTGAACTCTGCCGTTTTCTGTCATGTACGCTCCCAGGTATTTGAAGCTCTCGACCCTTTCGATGACCTGTCCCGACAAAGCCAGGGGGATCTGGGCATCTTGACACGAGGCGTTTCGGCTGGCTAGGCCATATACTACGTATGCCTCCCGAGAGCCTTAACCATGCTTGCCTATTTTACAAGGCATCAGGTTCTTGGCGTCCTGGTCGTCCACTGTTGACAATTCGTCGGCAGTTTGTGGATTCCATATGATCCACATAGGGAGCGGATATGGTATAATTAATGAAAAATGAATTCTTTACTTCTTTCGTGTTGCTTCGTCCTGTTGTGTATTTCGACTAATTTTGCACCTACCATTTTTGTGATTATAATAATGAGTCATATTGATAGTACGTGTGTAAATTAAAATTGTTTAACTAGTTAAATTTTTAAAAATAATTTCTACAAAAAAAAAATTGTAACCTGTAAAATGCTTTCCTCGGCACGGGGTCCCACAGTGAGGAATGCATTAAAAATAACAATATGTCATAAAAACTGCAATGTACTAAAAAGAATTTAAAAAAAACATGTTTATATTGACCGGTCTATAAATGAATGCAACTCTCTGGTTTTATGAATTTATTGTTTATTGATCGATTAATAGGCAATACAATTGTATATTCTTCTACCTCAAACCTAAAGAAAACTTACCTATAAATTTTATTCATCTATCAACCTGTCAATAAAATAAGACATCTTAGTATAATACATTTTTTTTCTAAATTACAACACTCTCCTTAACATAAAAGCGTAAAATTCACAGCTAAAAATAAATAAAATAAAACAGTCTGTATGCTGCTAGTAATTTGCATTTTAAAACTTTGGTAAATTCAGTTGGTCATTTTTGATAATACGCGTACATTTAACGACGAGTTTGAACCGGTTCTATTAATACTTTCTCCCTTCTTTTTAACCCCTACTGTATATTCAAGAGTTTTAAGGAGTTGAGAGCAAGGGTTAGTAAAGGTGCATCACATTACAATTTTACCCGGAGTTGACCCCTGTGACAGTATTTAAAAATTAAAATAATATGCTTTTTATAAAACATTTTTAAAAATCTGTAATACGTAGACTGATTTTAAAACATCTGCTGTTTAAGAGTAAATTAAGGTAGGTTGTAGGTATATTTTTGCGCACATTTTTAACACTAATTACAAAAAAATTATCTCACATGAACAAAGGATTTTTTGACGTAGCACGTTATGGTTAATAATCCTTTGTTCATAGAGAAATACGTAATTGTATTAGGCAAGGGCCTGATATGACCTGTAATTGTTTTGTTACATTAATTTTCACCCATGAAAAGATATACTCCTATTTTATAAGGCATCAGTTTTTCGGCTCGCTTGTTGAGTTTTGAGAACAAGTGTCTGAGAAGGATACTAGGCATTAGGTAGTTTGACTTCATTACCAACGCTGAAGTTGGGGATCGGACGCAGCAACCTCCAATAACTGGAGTCGTGAAGATGCGGCGGCGGAACTGCCATGGGCATGTACTTCGGATGCCTCGGGAGAGCCTGAACCCGAGCTGCCTGATCTTTACGCCTGCAGACCGTCGATGACCATCCTACGGATGTACTCCGCGGAGCTGATGGAAGCGGGCCTGACGTGGAAGGAGGCGAGAGAGCTGGCTGGTGATAGGTGAGAGGGATCTAGTGATGTCCATATGCTCCACAAAAGAACAAACGTGTTGAAAGAAGAAGAGAAGAAGATACTGACAACCCGTCGCGTCGCGTCAGTAGTTTAATGTAGGGAAGCGCTGGAGGCGAATTCATATGCTCTGCATAGTAAGCGGTTTTAGAATGATAATGATTATTAATACCAAATGATTTTTCAGCATTTATTTAGTCATTAATGTATTACGCAACCAAACAAACCTGTTGGGTAAGTAAGCCTTTTCTAAAAAAAGTAGATAATGTAAAACTGCATGTTATGCAAATACACTATAAATAAAATGCTCTAGATTTATGTAAGCTAATTTATTCATTTAACCTCGCAGTTCTTAATGTCAAACTTCATTTTTAGTTCTGCAATATTTTTTGCTATCTAGATATCGCAGGTTTTCGATCGCTGATAAGTATAGCGATGTCGTAATGAATTTCAAACACAATTTTTATCGCACTCAGAATATCTGACCAAGATCACTCCTATGATGAATAAATAAAAGCTATCGTATTATATATAAATCATTTACACCCCGCGTGTTCTTTTTTTAATACTAGTGTTATTTTCTTATAAAAGTGTTCTTTTTTCCTTTTCCGTTGTTTATTCGTTCGTTTATTTAATGCGGTGACGTCATCAACCGCATGTAAAACCAAAGTTTATAATTTGGTCATATCTCACTTATTAATTATACTATTTACAAACAGATTAAACCTATGTTTTCGTAATTTATGTTTTGTGTACAGAAAATATTGTGCAATAATTGTATACTACAATATTGTATAGACAACCTATTTCCATTATCTATCCGATCACACGAAAAACACACAGCATACAAGAGGTGGGTCGTACACAAATGGAGGAATGATCAGGCCAAGTAGATAGTCAGGGGGTTTTTGACTTTAAATTTAGACCAGATACCCAAACTTTATTTGTATGATTTAAAATAAATTATATTGATGTTGTATTAGTTTAATTGCCGGTAACAGAGTTAAAGGTGCCTTAAATTTTGTCGTATCTAATAAGTGCTCATAAAAGGAGGCGAAATTGGCAGTTCATAATCGAGTTCTGGTACCGACAAAACAAATTATCGACAAAATTAAGAAAGGGCTTTTACGATGGTTCGGTCATGTGAAGCGAGTGGATGATGAAAGAACGGCAAAAAAAATAAATGATGCGACTGTGCCAGGATGTAGAGATAGAGATAGAGATCGAGGAAGGCCGAGAAAGAGATAGCATGATCAAGTAAAATAAGTGCTTGAAAGTGGGCATGTAAGAAGTCGAAATAATCGACGTGCGTGCGTAAGAAGATGTATGAATGTGGAGGAAGCAAGATAAGTGTGCCAGGACAGAGTGGTGTGGCGTTCTATCCTCTCTGCCTACCCCTACGAGGAAATGGTGTGATGGTTAGTTAGTTAGTTCAATTAAGATTGTATGTAGGATATACCCGTTATAAACAATGTAAAATGTTTCCCACGGCACGAGATCCCAGTGAGGGAACATTATTATTGGTTTTTTTTTTTAAACCCACTATGCACAAGTCCAAATAAATTCATATATTTATCTAAATATGATTGATATCCTAAAGAGAGACAGGGAAACTCTGTAAAACGAATGGGGATAATCGAGGCGTTTACAGGGGCGTATGACCTGTCATTGGCTGGGTTAAGTGGCCACTCGATGTATTACAAACATTCCCCATTCCGCACATCATCATTGATAACCATAGGATGAAAAATTTTTGAAACTTTGTATATATTGAACTCGCGTTCATTGCATGACATTAAAAGTGAAATTCTCACTTGGTGACATCTGTTTGAGAAGATTGTGTTAAGCATTTTTGGGCAATCAATCTTTATTGGTGTAGGTAAGCTCATCCGAACTTAATTACTTACTAGAAGGCGCCTGAAGATGTCTCTCCAATTTTTATTTGTTGGGATATCAATAATATATAATATCAGCCCAGCATGGGTATAATCCAGTAATTTGTCTACAAGTATTTGTACACATTCAAAATGTTGTTAACATTAAAAAAAATTACTGCTATCGTCTACATATTTTTTTCCCGTGGTGGTGAAGTGAGCTAAGTCCCATATGTATTATCTGTAAGGTATTACTATGGTCCAAGTTAATATATCTCTCTCTGAGTATAAACACAAACAACTGGTGCATGTTTACAATACAAGATTTACAAGTGCGGAAGGGCTAGTTCTCCCTAAGTATAATAATAAATATAATAAAAGAACATTTAAATATAGTAGGTATACCAGAAATTTGTAACACGTTTCCAACAAGTATTAAAAAAACAATTTTCAGGCTTAAAAGAGAGACGCGTGCTGAGAACTTGGTTGCTAGAGCGAGAATTATTACATTGATTTTTGAACCGTATTTTTAATTATATGTATTTAACTTTTTTTTGCAAGAGTATGTATTGTGGGTTTTGATTTTGTATTTAACATGTTTTTATGCACTCTTGAAATAAATTCAATAATTTTTTTTTAAAATTTCAATGTAAATTTCACATGTGATACCTTGGACCGGCGTTCAAGCGTTAGGCTGATCATCTTGCCTGTGCTTCAACAGCAATAAAAAATACGTAGGTATATTGTAAACAAATTTAAAAATGCTTTTAGGATCAACGATAAAAATAATAGTTTAATGGCGAGTAGAAAAGTGTGTAAGGGTGAATTATGTAATCATGATTTTCTAGTGAGTTGTATACAATGATATATTATTTTTTTTGATAGATAAGCTATTTTCCTTCCGTCCCTTGTCATGATCCAGATTTAGACATTGTCTCATATTTCAACTATGTAGAGGGTGAGCAGAATAAATTAAAAATGTAGTAGATTAGTGGAAGATAGATACAGATAGTATTTGTTTCACACCTAAATACAAAAGAAATAATAAATTTTGGACAGTTCCTCTTTGCAATAGCGTTGTTAAGTGTTAACATTAAACATGATTGTCATCAGCTGTAATATAAATAATACTTATGATAGTAAAATAATACATTTTAGTTATGCCAGGTATTTAAAGCTGCACAAAGTGGCGTAAAGCAACATGATAGGAATCATTGCGTTCGAAAACACTATCAACCGGGTTTTCGCGCTTGTCCACATCGACGACCCTCCATTCCCGCACACTAGGGCGGTCGTCCACTCTCGTATTGTCAAGATCCATTTCCAAGAGATATTTGTGCCTGCACAGAGAAATGCAATACAGGCACATACAACGACAAAACATGTCACAGTAATATGACCATATTACTAAACTATGCGGATTAAAGACGCAAAATTCCTTACACTTTAAATGTAGATTACTTAAATGATATTTTTGTTGTATTTACAATGGCCATTTTTTTAATCCCCCCCAAAAGGGGACAAAAAACAAACGGGGTGTTGACAGAATATGACTTTTACGTACTTCTGCGGATATAGACGCGAAATTCTAACACGTTTGAAGAAAGATTAATTAAAAGATATTTGTTGTATTTACAACGGAATATTCAAGACACAACATCATGTCACTGTAGTATGACATGTACTAACTATGCAGATAAGTCGCGAAATTCTACAGTTTATAATGTAGAATATTCAAAAAGATATTTGTGTTATTACAATGGACAGTTCAAGGACCAAAACGTGTCCAGCAGTAATATAGGACAATTACTAAATTATGCGGATTAAGACGCGGAAAATTCAAACCACGAATTAGGGTAGATTATTAAAAGATATATGTGAATTAACAATGGAATTTCAAGACATAACGTGTCACAGTAATATGACATTTACTAATTATGCGGATAAGACGCGAAATTACTACATACGTTAAAGGATAGATTATTTAGATGGTATTTGTGTAATAACAATGGAATTTCAAGACAAAACGTGTCACAGTAATATGACAGTTACTAACTATGCGGATAAGACGCAAAATTCTACACGTTAAAGGTAGATTATTAGAAGATATTTGTGTATTTACAACGGAATTTCAAGACAAAACACGTCAGAGTAATATGACATTTACTGATTATGCGTATAAAACGCGAAATTCTACACTTTTAAGGTAGATTATTAAAAGATATTTGTGTATTTACAATGGAATGTCAAGACTAAACGACGTCACAGTAATACACAGTAATACACATACTACTGTCACACAAAAGCGGAAAAGACGTGAAATTCAATTGTTTATTTTTTAATTTTGTAAATATTTTTGAATCTCACCACAGAAATGTGATGCAGGAATATGTCATTCTCAAATAGGTGTATAAGACAACAAATTCTAAGGCATCCTTTACGTAGATATATTATTTACCTATCAATTACTAGAATATGTTTTTATTTGCTTTAATAATTATTTTTTCTAATGTTAAATCTCACAGGAACTTGTTGCAGGATTATGGCATTTCTCAACTAGGTGGATAAGAGATACAGTTGTGGTACACGTCTTTGGTAGATGGATAAATGCTGTATTTGATTTATGGTGTACAGCAAATGTGCGATGGGTGGGCCTAGTGCTACCAATGTACACGAGAAAACAGATTACAAATCGTGCAGACTGGAAGACAAACTGAAAATGGCCGAACAACGAATGGCATTATTATGTACAAGCTTATTATTTGTACTTGGAACCTGCTACAAATTCTTTCAGCATAATATCATGACCTATAATATCGAACTTATATATGAACTTGAGATTCGTATAACGATGGAGTTACATAGTGTTACCTAATAGTCGTTGGCGGATAAGGAGTAAGTAATGGTAGTATTAGTTATTATTGTTAAATGCTAGTCATTGATGGTGTGAAGTCATTATATTTTAGGAATACATTCATACTCGGTATAATATTCATCATATACGCATATGTATACCACAAACTGCACGCAGTTCCCGTGCACACACTCAGCGATGCTCAATCACAGGATAACTATCGACGAAGTTAAAAACGTCTAATAAAGTGCTAACCACGGTGCTAACGCTAAACGAATTTGACCTGATCACAATGAACATGGACGTTTCATACCACGTTCGCCGAGCCGAGCAATTGCAGAAGCAATGTTCGAGATGCTCGGCACGCAGATATATCGCGGCCCAAAGCGTCAAACGGTTCATATCAACGCGCCGTGTCGGAATTGGTTTATTTATGTCGACATGCTTTTACCTCAATATATTTGGCTTGCTTGAACGCACGGCTAAATGCAATACGGCTACTCGAGAAAGATTGAATGAAGATATGTGCGATAGAAATATATTAATCTACGGGATAAGGATGCTCGCGACTTGGATTACGCTCGTATAATAATCACGATCGATAACTTATAACGCGTGTTTCCATTGTGATCTGCGAAAACGTTTTAAACATTCCATAGGTGAAGAAATCGATTATCACGTCCGCTAATACCGCGTTCGGATAGTGAATCTGTGATCGAGCAACAGTTCAGATCCACGTCAACAAAACTGACATATCGTCAACAGACGGACGTCAGTAAGCTCAATCCCACAGATGACTATCGGACGTGCTAATAAGCGACGTTGATAACGATTTCTCACCACGCGATGTTTAACGTTTATCGCGATCACAAAGGAACAACATCCGTTATTATATTATCGTTACGGAATTATTAGATACGCGCTTTAAATATGGGAAAAATACGCAAATACTCTAAGTAAAGTTTTGACAAAGTAAATTATTACTATAGTAGTTATTAGAGTTGTTTGTGGCATAATTTAAATCGTGCAAGTTAAATTTGCTTTAGGATCCAATTTGAGAAAAGCTATAAAAACGAAAACGTTTGGTTCAACGGCTATGGTGCTTGGCAACGCGACCGTTATATGAACGTATTATTATTGTGATCGGTTAAATGCATAGCACGTAGACAATCATCTGTGATTGATCTACATGAGCAAGAACACGAGCCTGATGCCTTGTAAAATAGGCAAGCATGGTTAAGAGCTTTCGGGAGGCATACGTGGTATATCGCCTAGCAGCCAAAACGCCACCGCCGGATGACAGTAGAGATACCAAGGGTTACTGCGTCCGTTGCTCGACCTCAATGTTCCGTACAAAGGCAAACCACCGCACACCTAATATTCTTCTAAGACACCTATTCTCACAATTTCAGAACTGTGGCTATTTTGGGCCCCTGTTGAGGTGCCATGATTCGCAGCCATAGAGGAAAATAGGTGTGATGCAAGACGTTATAAAGTTATAATATTAGGTATACAAAATAAATAAGTTTTCAATAATTTTGAAAGCTAAAATTCGATTTATATATATTTTTTTAACTCAAAAATTTGTATTTATTACGTTATTACAAAAGAAGTCAAAAGTCAAATTGGCATTAAAAGTACAAAATAAAAACAAAAATCTGAACTCTTTCATCAGATATCTACATATGTAATATATTGAAACATTTATGTGTATGTTGGCATTTATAATATTTGCACAGCTTTATATGCATAATAACTAAACCATTGTACAATTTTAATCTGTTTGCTTACATAACTCCGGAACAAAAGGTGTCAAAAATACTTCTAAATTAACATTTTTTGCAACACGTATTGATGTATTTTTTATTTATACAACTATGGTAACTTACAAAGCATCAAAGGAGAGAAAAACACTTGCTTATTTAATTCATTCGTTATAACAATGTGACTTTATGTAGAAACATTTCGTAATAATAATTTCAATCGTAAGATCAATATGTTAGATAATAGCGTAACCTTGTCTGTTAAGGTCGGAGTAAATTATTAAAATACTCATTATATAAATCAAAATACTCAAAATATGTTGATGCATTTATTGTGTTTTCATTATTGTTGGAGCTCTTTGTATATTTTCAAAATATTACATACCTAATTTATTGTTTTTCTCGGTAATTTATGCAAAACTTATTTAAAAAAATATTTAAAAGCAAGATTGAATTTAAAAATGCATTTTAATTAGCTTTCGAGTGCACCTGTTGAATTTGATAAATGCAAAATCTTATTTCACGCGCATTATTTTTGACTTATTATGCTAATGGAAGATGAAAAGCAGTATGCACTTTTTTTAAATAAAATTTATGTATGAAATTGATCTTTTGTAAAAAACTGAGGTATCGGAGGCATTTCAGCTGGCTGGGCTATATAGTGTGTATGCCTCGTGTAATACATATGTGCCTACATACGCATGCCTTACTTACGTGCCTGTGCCTATTGGAAGATAAAGCATTTGAAGAGCTTATGATGTCATATTTTAAAATAAGTTTTGAATTTAATTGTTCCAGACATCATATTAGGTCCTTACATATGAAATTGGCGTTTTGCCGTACTAACAACTTTGATCTCAAATATCTTCTCTTTGGTTAGGAATTCCAAATTCAAATTTATACAGCTATTTACTGAAGTGCTTGTGTTTCGAAAATTATAATTCATTTGTTTTTTCCTCAATCGTTTTTTTTCTTTGCGTCACTCAGTTTACAAAATGGAAATACAGATAACTATCGACGTAGTTAAAAACGTGCTAACCACGTGCTAACGCTAACGATTTGACCGATCACAATGAACATACGTTCATACCACGTTCGCCGAGCCGAGCATTGCCGAGGCAACGTCGGCAATGCTCGGCACGCGATATCGCGGCCAAACGTCAAACGTCAAATCAACGCGCGTGTCGGATTGTTTATTATGTCGACTGCTTTCCTCAATATTTGGCTTGCTGAACGCCGGCTAAATGCAATACGGCACTCGAGAAAGATTGAATGAAGATATGTGCGAAGAATATATATCTCGGGAAAGGGCTCGCGACTTGATACGCTCGTTTAATAATCCCGATCGATAACTTTTAACGCGTGTTCCATTGTGATCGCGAAAACGTTAAACTTCCATGGTAAGAAATCGTTATCACGTCGCTTATTACCGCGTCGATAGTGATCTGTGATCGAGCAACAGGACAAATAATAAAAAAATACACGGTGATTTTTATCTTATCTTTTTTCATTGGATTTTCTTTATCCTTATTATGTCGGTAATTAATTTTTAAAATATGATAATCGCGATTTTCCGCCAAAACAGGTCAATATAATGGTAGGATGCGTCTATTAATATTTGAACCAAGTTTTGATGTAAGTAGCGTCAAAAATATAAAAAAGTACATGGCCACTTCTCTGGTTCCACGTATCATGTACGTATTCAGTACGACCTTTTTTGTGCACTTAGGAGACGGATGCTTTTAAAGCATCCGTTTGCGGTCAATTTTTATTTTTACAGAAAAATTTCAAATATTCATTACCTGGTTCTCACTTTCACACAAATTCTCAATTCACACAAAAAAAATTATGGAATAAAAAAATAATTGACATTTTCCCATTACGCATTTAATGCAAATCCATTAGAGTATAAGCCTGTTGATTGGCTTAGAAAAAAGACATTTGTATTGCTGTTATTATTGGGTTAATTTAAGAAAGATAGAAAGAGGTTTCAGACGCATGAAAAATTTTAATATTAGTGTGCTTCGTATGTTCTTCCATTACATGTTTTGCAATAGATTTTCGATGGCTGCCCCCTTAAAATGTTAATGCGTTCCTACTTGGTGTGGATTGTATCGGCTTAAGTGGCCACGGGCATAATAGAAAGATTACAATAATTTAGTAATACCTTTCTTAGAATAATAATTATTATTATAGGGAGGGTCCGATGCCTTGGAGGAAACCCGCTTGCACAGCGCGGGTTTAAGCTGTGCGCCTATCGATTTAAGCTTAGACTATGATGCTCTCTGCGTAATCTATACAATACATGGTAGTTTGTGTGAAAGCACTAATTGATGTCCTTAGTAATATTTTCTTTATAATGATGTGCAGTTAGTCGTTTTATACACGGTGTAACAAAACTCGTAGTACAACCCGAAAACTGGAGAATCTACATCATATTTGTAGTTGAATGTGTAATATGACTTTTTAATGTGAGCTTCGTCGAACTTGAGTCGAATATCTAACGTGACTTGAATTAGAGCTTAAAAAAAAATATTTTTGTTAATTTTTTTTCATATAAGCTTTCAATGATATGTGAAATTGCACAAATTCATATTAAAACGCTGTATTACATTTTGTTTTATTTGTGGATAGTATTAACTAACTGACTAACTAACCATCACGCCATTTCCCCGAAGGGGTAGGCAGAGAGGATATAATGTCACACCACTCTATCCTGGCACACTTCTCTTGTTCTCTACATTCATACATCTTCTCATGCACGCACGTCGATTATTCCGACTTCTTACATGCCCACTTTCAAGCACTTGATATAACAATTTAAATAAAAAAGTATGAAACGAATTCGATAAGCGGATAACGGAGAGTGAAAGTTATAGTTTTTTTTACTTTATTTTAGCTTTCTCCTCCTTTCTTAAGCTAGACCTAATGGTCTGAATTATTCTCATTCGATGCTGCTTCTTGGGATGTCGACTCTCAACTGTCCTTCCATCTTTTTGCAGGTCGTCCTGGTAATCGGCGCGGCGGCCAGGTAGGCAGAGATGTATCACGGATTTAGCTATTCTACTATCGTCAATTTAGCCTTTATGATCGAAAAACGTTAATCAATTGAAATCTCAATAAATGGTTTATTTATCCGACTTACAATATATTTACATGGAGTAACAAAACTCGTAGTACAACCCGAATACTAGTAAATCCGTATCATATTTGAAGTCGAATGTGACGTATCTGAGCTTTAAAAAACATTATTTTCTCACAAAAGTTTTCATAAGTACCACAAATTAAGTTAAATTGCACAAATTATTATTAAAATGCAGCGTTTTATTTTGTTTTCTTTGTAAATAGATTTCATTTGACTACATAATGTACATGACATTTGATAACAATTTGCAAAAAATTATCGACAAAAAAAATCTTCGTTCTAAATTTTTCGAAAACTATGGGTCAAATCAAAAAAATTTACCCAACATAATCGACTCCAAATATGATGTAGATTCACTGATTTCTCGCTTGTAAATCGAGTTGTGTTCCACCATGTAATTATGAAATCTTGGTCAGTCATTGAAGTGTAAAAATGATCGTCTTGCCTTCGTGCAACGCTGCATTTGCTGTACCAACGCAATACCCTATGCACTATTATGTGCAGAAAATAAAAGTTAAATACTTAATAAAAATTCATCTCAAAAATGCTTCAGTTTATTTCGTGATGAATTAAACAATGAATTTTCAAAATATACCCGATTGCCATATCAAAAATCGTTTCAGAGATGCACAAATTTATAAGTACCGAGGTATTTATGCCACTGGCAATTACATGAGTGAGGTCTCTGTTACGACTATCACGATTATTATTTATATCGACACAGCATACAATTTGTTTATCGCCGGATCTACATAAATCATATCGCACATGACAAGCTTCTGAAGCTGTTCACATTTCATTACGCTTTACTTCATGCGTCATTAATTTTATGAAGACTTTATAGACAAAGTTCAAGCGATAAGCAGATAGGTCGATATTTAGATTTTATCATGCGCTACTTGTCTACTAGAGCGTAAAATTTTGTAACATGAAATATAAAGTATCCCTTTTGAAATTAAGCGCTTAAGATATAAAAAAAAATTTAGGATGTATTTCAAAATGATTACGGATTTACTGACAGTCACTGAAAGCTTTAAAAGAAATTTAATAAAATGACTATTTTTTAGGGATCTGCAGTAATCGATTTAAAAAAAGTTATTTGGGGGTACATTGTGGCGGAGTTACGCGTAAAAAAATATTTATCAAAAGAAACTATGGGAATCTTTTATTTTTAAATTTAAAATATTTTTTAAATTTTTTTTTGTAACCAAAATTTTCCCCAAT
>JAGVSP010004189.1:0-17676 GCA_022494985.1 Micrasema minimum
ACGATCTCATTTTCAATTTCTGTATTAAATGGTGGTGGCTGCAGCGTTGCTAGAAAAAAAATCATAGATTAGATTTTTTTTAATTTAAAATCCAATTTACACATTTTAAATGCTTTTTAATAAAACTTTTTTGACGACTGGTTTTCAAATAAGTAAACATGTAAAAAAATTATTATACTATTCATAATTTTTTGTTTTTGAAAATAAAAATTACGTTAGAACTGAAAATACGTAGATAGATTATTCAAATAATACTTTAAAGTATTAAAAATGATGCGCGGTCACTTGATCTTCGGCCTTTCTTGTATCCAATCGTAGTTCTTGATTTTCTCCCTGGAATTTGACGTGTTTGCAGTCTTATTTATAAATAAAAAAATAAGATATAAAAACTTTTGAGGTCAATATCTCATGTGTGAAAAAATCATTGCTCCAGTATTAAATTCCAGGGATAAAATGAAGGACTTTGATGATAACTGTCGCGTCTTACGTAATCGCCCATTTTCTAAAAAACAAACAATATTCATATCCTAAATTAACACTTACAACTCCTAGTTGTCCAATTTTAATTTATAAAGACGTGAATCTTTTTTTTTCATTTGCCGCATCCTATCCGTTTCTTAGGACAGGCGATTGCCTATTTAGAAACCGATAGCGCTGACCTTTATAATGTACACTGCACCAGTGCTTATCCAAGACTTTGAACATTTTAAATTATAAATGTAAGGATATATTAATTTATAGAATTAATAATAAATAAATATAATGTTAAAATTAATTAAAAATATTTATATTTTGTCATGTGTAATTCTAAAAATCAAATTTGTTAAACTTCAAGAATATTAAATCGATTGAGATATTTTAAATTGTCAGTAATCCGACCGCATGGAAAATGGTTAAATATGAGATGATGAGTAGTAATCCGAACTTCATAAAACTCTGTCAAACTAAAGTAATAACTTTACTAATAACTAATTCAAACACTACGTGACCTTTTCACTAACCTTTCCATAACTCTACATAAAGTTTTTGGTACAGAAAACTAGCGAAAACATATTTTGATTTGTTCTTTCTACCTACTTAAAAAAAAATTCTCAACAGTGTCAACCGAAGATAACGTTAAAAAAACATTGCAAATTTAGTATTTTTTGGATTTTTGGTCCGTATTGATTAAAATAACATACACGTAGAGTTTTATTTTAATTTTATTTATGTAACCATTTAACTGACCAGGAGGCCAAATAACAAAGGAAAACAATATTACAAAAACACCCGGACTGTAGAAAAAGAACTTTTGGATTTTGTAGTCTCACCGGAAATCGAACCTATGTAGAATATCGCGAGTTATGCGTCTTAACAAAATAGCGTGGCCGTGGAGGTTTAAGGTGCCTACTTAAGACAAAAAAGGCTGATGCGTCTATTGACTCTGTTCTTTATCTCTTAAATTGACTAAAAAAACGTCCTGACATAACATAGAAAACTCTTTGCTATTCAGGGTTTAAAAAAACTAACTAACCATCACGCCATTTCCCCGAAGGGGTAGAAAAAATGATAGAACGCCACACCACTCCATCCTGGAATACTTATCTTGCTTCCTCCACATTCATACATCTTTTCATGCACACACGTCGATTATTCCGACTTCTTACATGCCTCGTGTTACTTGATCATGTCATATCTTTCTCAGCCTTCCTCGACCTCTACATCCAGGCACAGTCGCATCATATATTCATTTAGTTATTCTTTCATCATTCATTCGCTCTACATGACCGAATCACCGTAAGAGACCTTTGTTAATTTTGTCGATAATGCTTATCTAAACCACTTTAAATCAATATATTGTTCGTATAGACAAATTAATCTATATTAATTGATTCTTACTGGCTCCTCCCCCTCCCACAACAGCGAACCTCTCCCTGCAGTCTCCGTAGAAGATGACGTTAAGAGCTGGAGTCCCAGGTTTGGCCTCGCACGCGGCCTTCTGCAGTTCGCACTCGCTGCCATACGTCACCATAGTGTTGGCGCAGACAGGCTCAGCGTCAGTGGAAGAGCACTCCTGGGGACAGATGCACTCCCCGGCCGAGCAGCGGGCTCCGAACTTGCACTCTACGTCTTTGCAAGCGCCTAAAGGATAAAGAAATGCAATGAAAAGTTTTTACGTAAATTACTTTTTTTCATTTTTTCTAAAAATATTCTATTATTTTCCCTTATCCGCACCCAAGGTGCATAGGGCACTGCATTAATACACCAAATGCAGAGTATTCAGAGATATTTAGCTAAACATATTAATAATTAGGTACCGATGAGTTCTTAGTATTTTCGTAGAAAAGAATAAGGTTTTATTCATTTTTCAAATATATATATTGTTTTTTAACAACATTTTGAAAGAATACAAATACTTGCAGACAAATTACTGAATTATACCCATGCTGGGCTGATATCAGATATTATTGATATCTCAACAGAGACAGAGAAACTCTGGAAACGAATGGCCACATCAAGTGGCCACTTAACCCAGCCAATGACAGGTCATAAGCCCTGTAAACGCCTAGATAACCCACATTCGTTTCCAGAGTTTCTCTGTCTCTGTTGAGATATCAATAATATATATTGTTGTTAAGTTTATCAAAATAGGTAAAAATTGTTATTCACCCGCAGTTTGTCAATAAAATGAGTAATATTATCACATTGATTACCCTTTTTTGAAACAACGGCAAACAATTTTTAAATAAATAAGTAAAGAGAATAAGCCGGTTTGAAGGTTACTTAATACCGACCTACGTGCTCATAAAAAATATTAAACAATTTCAGGTAAATTTCCTCGTGAAATAAATTTCAAAAAACTTTATTACTCAAAAAAACGAGTTTGTACGAATTCTCCAATAATCCTGGGATAATTAAAATAGAGTGAAAGCTTTTTAAATTATTAAAATTAACTCTCAGTATTTTTCTGCTTCAGAACGACAGTCTTTCCGGCAGAGAAAACAAACTGAATCGGCACGCGAATATGGAATGAAAAAAGTTTGAAAATGAAATACATTTTGCAGGACAATGAGAATTGAGTTCGGAAAGAGAGGCGTACAGTATGGAAAAAAGTACAGAGTTGCGGATGAGCAGAGATAAAATATTTATTCCTGTGAAAACTGCGAGACAATTCGTATTGGAAATGCACAATACATCCATTCTGGCAAAGCCAGAAGCCGGAAAGGTCCGCGTGACAACAGACTATGTCCTATTTCAGTGATTCTCAACATTGGAATTTTTAAAGTTTTCAATTTTAAATTACCGCAAAAACACTAGTCCGCGTTGGCCGCGCCCGTTTTACGTCACTATTCATGTAGCCCTTGACGTTTACTATTAAACTAAAAATGTGAAACATAGAAGCGAGACCGAATTATGACGTCACGGGGGCCACGACAAATAGTGTTGCTTTTTCGTGAACGGGTATTTTTCAACAATTTTGTTTCGTAAATTATGAATGAAAACATTGTTTTACAACATCCATATTGACTTTAATATTAATATTTGTATTTTTAAATCCATTTTACATATTTTAATCGGTTTTCGTAATACGTGATATTTCCCTATTATGAATAGAAAAGAGATAAATATATGATTTTGAACAGTAAGAATATTTTAACTTTCATTAAACGACCAGTTTGCGTTTAGCTATGCTAATATAAATCGCATCGTGATAGAGCAGAATTTTATTTGATAGATTCTGATATTCAATAATTGGAAATTGAACCAAAATTTACGTTTTTTTTTAGTTCATTACAGATTATTATCAAAATAAACTATTCGACTATTTTTAAGAGACATAATTATTTTAACATTATTGACGCTTAAGTATTTATGTTTTATGCTATCTAAAATTAAAGTATGTATTTGCGCACTTTTCTATCAATGAGAGTATAAACAATATTCTCTATTTTTTGTGTTTTTGGTTGATTGGCGGACCACCGACTCTTGTCCGGTTTTTATTGCTCCGAGCTCTATCTGTAGTATAAATGTAAAATAGTCGCTTCTAGTCGAATTAAAAAGATTTTTCTTTTCAGCCTAAGACGTCCGGCAAAATTTGTAATATTAAACTATTGAACCAGCGACCCGATATGAGGATGCAATGATGCGATGATTCATCTAAAGAAATCGCCTATTCAATATTTATGACTGTTAACTTACGCAAAAATATCTTAAATTATGTCAGAAAATTGCTTAGCTCTGACCCTTACCACCAAAATATTTTCATTACGCCAATAGTTTTATGAGACCTGTACCATTGTATCATTTTAGCCGGTGGCTGATAAAAATATATCTGAAGTGCGTTCGTCTCAAAAAGTTTGAGAAGCTTTATCCTAGTACCTCGTATACCGACAAATAGTTTGGTTTATGTACAGGGTGGACCGATACAATAAACACAACTGTTGGGAGATAACGTGACAAGACTGGACAATTTATTATTACTGGGAAAAATGTTGTTCAATCCGGTTACATTAATATTGTTTATCTGTGATACGGGAAATATGGCAGAAACAGTATATTGGAAATATTGTAAAATGTATTTTACTATCCAGCTGATTGGAAAAACAAACGCAGCTATTTTTTAAAATGCTTCCCAACTTGTATTACCACACGTGTATACTTAATTTGACCAACGTACATTGTTGCTTCGACTTTTTGATTTGATTAACTTTATCAATTTGAAATAATATTAATACGATTTAATACGAAAATTGACAATTATTATTTCAATAAAAAAATTATACTAAAAGTAACCTACATATATTTGACATGTTGAAATATTACGCTTTTATATTCAATTTATGAAGAAACTTAGCAATTTAGACCACATACTTACTTTTATCTGTATGATTTAAAAAAAAAAAAAAGTATTGATGTTGGGTTACTTAAATTAAGATTGTATGTAGAATATACCCGTTATAAACAATGTAAAATGTTTCCCTCGGCACGGGTTATCCCAGTGAGGGAACATTATTATTATATATATTTTAAAAAAAAGCACTATGTGTACAAGTCCAAATAAATAAATAAGTCGAGATGCGCGTTCTGAGTCTGTTTTATGTTTTTATGAATTGGTTAAAATGTTCCACGTTTAGGAAAAAAAAACTTGTATTTTGAAAACACGATAGTGCTATACAAAATAACTTGCATTCGGATTTGAACATTCTGAAGATTGTTGAACATACGAATAACGTCGATACAGAATGCATTACAGATCTGTTCAGAGTTCGCTATGACAACCCCATTACCCACATCCATACGAATCTTCAGTACCTAATTGCTCCACTTTGCTATGAGCCGAGAACAACACAGTGCTTGTGATCGAATTAGCGGTGCACGCAGAACAAAGCACGTCAAGTGCGCTGGCTGAACAAGTCTTACCACAATCTCCTTTGTAGAGGACGGCTAGGTGAATTTGCTCCGTGCAGGCCTTGGCTCGGAGCTCACACTCGCTAGGGTAGGTGCGCGAATCCGACCCACACACCTCGCCGTACTCCTGGGGGATAGTAATCGTATTACACACGGAATCCACTGGAACATGCTCAGATACTTCAATAACAAAGGCGTAAAGGAATGGATACTGTGTACATATAAAAATAAAGATACACACCAGCTCAATATGTATGACCAATATTATAAAGGGGCTATTGAAATGCGATGGGTAACTGCACAACAGTTGGTTTCTAAAAATGCGTGCATTAAATACAATCTTATAAGTGTAAAATAAAGTTTTTGAATCGATTCACAGGTGTCTGATAAAATTGTTCATGAGGTGTTATAGCTGGATTAAAAAACTGTAAGTAAATAGGATGGTTGGTACATGTGTAAGAGTTGGAATTTTAAAAAATTCAGAAAATCTTAGAATTTTTGAATTGTCAATACAATCTACACTTATAATTTACAATAATAAACTTAACAACAGAAAGGGAGGAGAAGGCTTTCTCTAGATTAATCTAGATTTCGAAATCCTCGTTCGATTAACGTACTCGGTAATTTAAAATAGTAAGATTAAGGTATACAATATAAAGTTAGATTAGAGTAGTTAAAAAAAAAGTTTTATAATTATCTATTTGTGAAAATATTTGTTTAAATATTTCCTGATTTTTAAAAGCGCTATTAAAGAAATCTATAATAAAGAAATACTCTCACGTACCATTTAGATAACAATCGAAACTTTCGATAAAATAAATTATTCTAAATTTCTATTCGAGCGAAATCAAAAATCAGGCCGGGAATTATTTTCATCTCGTCTTAATTTTAGTGAGAGTAAATTATCAATTCAAGTCACGATCAATGCGACCTCCTGAAATGCCTTCCGTGAATGTAATGAATGAGGAATACCTAGCGACAACGCATTGAAGGTTTCAATAGGCGGGAATCAATACCGAATGAATTGTTGAGGGAGCAAACGTTATTGAATCTACTAGATTGGGTTGGGAATAGATAGCCATTTGACAAGATGCTGCTTAATTACCTTGCAGTATGCTTGAGGCCTTTTGCTTAAAATCATGTGTTAATTTATAAAATTTGTTTTTATAAATACAAAAGTAAATTTTCAACTTTTATTTTTTTCTTTTTTGCATACAAAATTATTTCTCCATTCATGAACTTTTCCTATCTACTCATAAAAAAAAATTGTTGATAAAGCTATCAAGAGTAACTGTGATCACAGCGAAAATACTTTTATTAATGGGTCTGCGGAAACCAGGTCCCACTATCGTTTAAATTTTGTTATTTTATATGCTAATAATTTTGAATAGCTAAGATCTAAAAAATTAAGTAAATATGATATTTTTCAACCTGCGAAATCCATATATACCCCTTAAGGATCTCTGGAGACATATTATATGTTGTAGTACTACGTAGTATATGGTCCAGCCATAGCCAGCCTAAACGCTTTCGGCAGATAATAACTGACCTCAAAGGTTTTCCTTATATTATGTATGTATGTAAATGTATTCCTTAGAAAGTCGCTCCCCCGCATATCAAAAATTCTTCAAAGACACCTACATATTCTGATGAATTTACGAACTCATAATATTAATTAACTCAATAAGTGAGTTTACCCAGTTGCAATAATGTCGTGGTATCGTTAGTTTGACGAAGGATCAATACAACATTGATTCCGCCTTGACTGGTACATAATATTATGTATGGATATTTGTGTGTAGACGAAAACCTCTGGTAATGCGACTACGCCGTAATATGATATGATATAATAAATCTCTCATAATGGGGCATTAATTACCTTCAGTAATTAACAAATTACTCCTTTGATGTGTTTGTCGTGTATTCCGTAATGAGTGATTATCCCAGTAGTAAATTATAACGGAAATTAAGGAGTATCCAATCATTTATCTTAATTTGCAATCAATATGATAGTATAAGGATTTTAAGTATTTTTAATGAGTATAGGATAAAAATAAGGTATATCTATCTTGAATATCTCTTCAAACCTGTACGAGTATAATATCTACTCGATTTGTTCAATTTCCAAAAAAAAATGTTCAATATAAAAAAAAACAATGGAGGTTCATTATTTTTTACTGCCTTCGGGATATAGGTACGCCGTGTTTTTGGACTTTGTGTTGCCAACAATTTTGGTCTGAATGTAAGTTTGATGTGTAATTAACGGTGAGGAGTTTGTGCCGTGTCGCAGTAGGGCAATATACAAATCTCAAAAAAAAGACACAATAATCCAGGACAGCTGTACATTAGTGTGGCCCATATTATATATTAAAAATTTCAAAACTAGTTTACATGTCTGGGCTCCCACAATTTTTTTATCAGTGGTAAAACAAGTATTCAGGTAAAGTTTGAAGCTAATATTCTAATTGGAAGACAGTGCTCAAAGGTATGTAATATTAAGAAAAAATATGAAAAAATTTGTCATTTCGAGGGTTGTTCTAAATTAAGTACAACTACCTGGGAAGAATTAAAAAAAGTTATTTTCATAGTATAATATTGATAGCGAATGGTAGCTGATTAAATCTAGATATCGGTTCTAAATCTTTGACACCTATCAAGAATATAGAGTCCGCTTGACGTGTTATAGTAGATGACAAAGCCATATTTTCACAAAAATTCCAAAATAATCACTTGAATAAAAGCACTCCACACAAACAACCATTGATAGTTCAATTTTTTCAACTTTTTGACACATTTTTCTTGGTATTTCTTTCACAATTTTTTGTTTTCATTTTTTATATGGGAAAATTACAAAAAAATTAAAACCTTGGAGACGTTCAGCCATAGCCTTTGATTCCACCTAGGACATTGAAATTTTAGCACTTAACTACTATCAACTAAAGTAAAAAAAGCGGGTGCCCTGAGGTGTAGGGGTAAATTTAACATTTTTGGGCCACCCTACTATACATGTTATTTTTAATCTGTTTTTATTGACTGATTTGATCAATTAGAGTTACTTGTATATAAAACCAGCTATAACAGGGTAAGTTATTTTTATGGTATCGAAAAAAAATTGTTTTGAGTTTAAAAAAAAAAATAATATATTCAAAATGTCTGTTACTCACAGTTCCCTCTTCACACCGCTGCGGGCAGGAGCACTTGGCCTCCGAGGCCCCATCGCTAGCGCAAATAGCGTAATGTTCACACTTTTTGTTCTCGCATCCATCTGTTACAAAGCAATTAGGGTTTATCAATCAAACAGCCAGTGTGTTGTGTTCCTCTTAATGTGCCAGTGGGCCGGAGGATGGGCTCACATTGTTTGAGCGATTAGCTGCTAAGTGAGTTTTTGCTTCGTTTGCTAATACAGTTAACGAATCGGCAAATTGGGCATTAATGATCACAAAATGCTGGATTTGTAATGGAGTACCTATGAAACTAGAAAAAATATTATTAGTACTAGTAAAAATACTTTTGTTAGAAAAATAATTTCATAATTCATATCGACGATTCAACGAAATCGAAGTTTTTTTTTCGTTTAGGCATACAAAAAGAAATTGTGCGTTTTTTTAAACAAAGTAACTTCATTAAAATGAGTCAAGAATGATTATACTTAATTTTATATTACTTTGAAAGCAAAGTAGAAGCGCTATTATTAATTTGATTCGAGTAAAACATGCACTTATTCCTGAGCAAGATCCCATCCGATTCGCACACGGGGTCCTACTCAGTGGAGTACAATACTTACTGCATGGCCCCTTGTACAGCACCGTGACCTCCCTCTTGTACTTGCACGCCTCATGTCGCAGCTTGCACTCGTTCCCGTACGAGATCCCGTCCGAGCCGCACACGGGGTCCTACTCAGTGGATTACAATACTTACTGCATGGCCCCTTGTTCAGCACCGTGACCTCCCTCTTGTACTTGCACGCCTCATGTCGCAGCTTGCACTCGTTCCCGTACGAGATCCCGTCCGAGCCGCACACTGAGACCTACTCAGTGGAGTACAATACTTACTGCATGGCCCCTTGTACAGCACCGTGACCTCCCTCTTGTACTTGCACGCCTCATGTCGCAGCTTGCACTCGTTCCCGTACGAGATCCCGTCCGAGCCGCACACGGGGTCCTACTCAGTGGAGTACAATACTTACTGCATGGCCCCTTGTACAGCACCGTGACCTCCCTCTTGTACTTGCACGCCTCATGTCGCAGCTTGCACTCATTCCCGTACGAGATCCCGTCCGAGTTGCACACGGAGTCCTACTCGAATACTTACCATGGCCCCTTGCAGCACCGTGACCTCCCTCTACTCACGCCTCATGTCGTGGACTCGTTCCCGTACAATCCCTTACTGCATGGCCCTTGCACATCGTTCCCGTACGAGATCCCGTCTGAGCCGCACACTGAGACTACTCTCAGTGGAGTACAATACTTACTGCATGGCCCCTTGTTACAGCACCGTGACCTCCCTCTTGTACTTGCACGCCTCATGTCGCAGCTTGCACTCGTTTCCCGTACGAGATCCCGTCTGAGCCGCACACTGAGACCTACTCAGTGGAGTACAATACTTACTGCATGGCACCCCCTTGTACAGCACCGTGACCTCCCTCTTGTACTTGCACGCCTCATGTCGCAGCTTGCACTCATTCCCGTACGTACGAGATCCCGTCCGAGCCGCACACGGGGTCGAACTCTGCAGAACACTGCGGGCACTCACACCGCGCCTGGCCCCCGCGCTCTACACATGAGGCACCCCACTGGCACGAGCGACCCTGGCATGGACCACGCTCACCTGAAACACAATAGTAATTGTATCGTTGAGGTCATTGAAATTTGTATTTTTTCTGTGCTGTATGACAAGTGTTCCTCATTTAAAAAAAACTCGTTTCCACAATGGACTTATGTATTTTTGAAATGGTTGAACTAAAAATCATTCGTAATAATATATATTTCATTTATATATCGACCGTTTGAACTACAAATGTAGTAAAAGCCATAACTCATTTTGGCCAAAATGGCCTCGACGACATTGATTGCTAGAAGGGTTGTCATGTTGGCCTTAATAATTTTTGGCATTTACTACATTTGTTGCTCAAAGGATCGATATATTGTGATAGTCATGTTACTTTTTGAAGTGCTTCTAAATTGTAACCGCAATAAAGCTCCTTGAATTTTTTCACAGCGAAATTTAATTTCATTACAAATTCTAAAAATTCCAACTAAACTTTTAATGTTATTATTCATCATTCCGCTTTTTGATAAGAGTTTTATTGTGTTTGGTTCATTTTACCGTTGTTTATAAGCCAGATCTTCTCAGCTGCGAGAAGACTTATAGAAAGACGGTGAGAGACAGTGGACAGGCAGTATTACAATTATTGCTGTATAATCAAAATAAACTAAGAAACCGATCACCATACAAAATCAATTCTTCATACCACACAAATACTTTCTATTGTAACTTCATTCTCTAACACATAATACCTAACACTACTTCTGCTTCTATCTTGGAACGGGTAAGCCTATTTAGATAGAAGCCGTACGAAGATAAGCCATTTATTAAGTGTATATTAAAAATTAAAAAAAACAGGCATAAAATAATAAAAGTGTTGATGAAAATTAAATGAGCGCGACCACGCTGACCTTTTGATAAAATAAAAATTATACAAAAAAAAATATAACTCACCACAAGTTCCCGGGTGTGCTATTTGTATAGGCATCTTGGACTGACATGCCGCCCTCTTGAGCTCGCACTCTGAGGAGAACGTCCGCCCGTCCTCGGCGCATACTGGCCTCATTACCGGCTCACACTCCGGTCCGCACTCACACTTGGCGATGCCGAACTTGTTGATATTGCATTCCTCGTCAGGGAGACACTTGACGCTCTCACACGGATTCGTCCCTGGAAAAATAAAAATACCCTTCAAAGGTTTGTCGGTGTTTTCTGTAAATGCTGTGGATTAAAAAGAAAAACCTAGGAACTATCGCTGCCGTCTGATCACTAAAAGACCCTGTTAAGGGGAAACAATCCGAAACGATCCGAAACAGGGTTAGGCGTTTTGGGTTTTAAATGTGTAATTATTTATATTTCTATGATAAAAAAATGTTTTTTGCTACTCAACATAATGATGTTTCCTGTGATTAAAAATCTTTCTCTTAAATACTATTAATTATGTCACAAAAAATTCGCGAATTTTATGAAAAACTCTCGAATAGCGTTGTGGCGTTTGAGCCGGCGTTTCTTTATTAGTGACACCTCATTTCTAAAAGAATACCAGTTTATTTAAAAATATAAATATTCATCCTGTAATCAAAAATAATGGCAAAAAACAATTTAGTTTTTCCGCAATACGTTGTCAAACAGACGCTATTTTTTTTTAAGATTTTTTCATACAAATTACTATTGTAAGAGATTTTGTTCGAATCAGTAGCCGATTCAAAATTCAAAAGTCATTCGCCATTCGGCTTTCGGACGGGAAGGTCGCGTCCGTTGGTCCTAAAATTCAAAATGCGTATACGTACACAAACACCAGTGGTTTCAACCATTGGTGATAAAATCAAGTATTTTAATGTTATATTTTATTTGATAGAAAACAACAAATTTAATGTTTTTATATTATTCTGTGTCAGTTTTTTCCTTCTTCCAGCTACAAGAATCTTTATATGCTATTACTACTTTCCCTTATCCGCACCCAACGGTACAGCAAGTACAGTGTATATTGACCATTTTATTACATGGAAAAGTGTTCTTTATTGAGAGAATAAACATAACATTAGAAAACAAAAAATAATGCCATCCCGATAAACCGCAATTTTGCCGTTTGTCATCGGGAGCCATGAAGGTAGGATGATCAATCTTACGCTTCAGTACCAGTCCAAGGTATCGCACATGAAATATTAAAATGAAAATAACATGTAAATAAATATTTCATCTTGACGGGAATCGAACCCGCGACCTCATGCACGGTAGCTAAATGCGCTACCACTATGTTACGAGGCGGACATAGGGAGCATATGGACTCGCACAATTCCCGAAATATATATATTCTATTTGTAGAATGCCGAATTACTTTTCATTTTTTTTTAAATTTAATAATTATCATCACCATAACATAATTTCTTCCCATGTAGAGCATTTGGATTTTTTAAATTTCGATATGGCGGGCGCACCTTTTTTTCATAAAATAATGTTGGGTATCGTTTTAAGGGTTTTTGAGGGTCCTGATTTCTAATCTTGCGTTTATTTTTTATTCCAAGATGGCGGATGTAACTTTTTTTCATAAAATGATGTGGGGTATCGTTTAAAGGGTTTTAAAGGGCCCTGATTACGAATCTAGCGTTTATTTTTAAATCCAAGATGGCGGACGCCACTTTTTTTCAAAAATGATGTCGCGTATCGTTTAAAGGGTTTTCCGGGGCCCTGATTTCGAATCTAGCGTTTATTTTCGGATTCAAGATGGCGGACGCAACTTTTTTTCATAAAATGATGTTAGGTATCGTTTTAATGGTTTTTATGGGCTCTGATTTCGAATATAGCGTTAATTTTTGGATCCAAGATGGCGGACGCAACTTTTTTTATAAAATGATGTTGGGTATCGTTTTAATGGTTTTTATGGGCTCTTATTTCGAATATAGCGTTTATTTTTGGATCCAAGATGGCGGACGCAACTTTTTTTCATAAAATAATGTTGGGTATCGTTTTAATGGTTCTCGGGGGCTCTGATTTCGAGTTTAGCGTTTATTTTCAGATCCAAGATGGTTGAAGTACATTTTTTTCATAAAATGATGATGAGTATCATTTTTAGGTAACGAGGTATGGACAAAAACGGAATACGAGGAAATATAAAAATAATTCTACAAGACTATCTATACACTAAAGAAAAATGAAAGTAAAAATGAACAAAACCCTAAGTGACGAGAAGACTCTAGAAACTGGAGTCGCCCAAGGGTTAATTCTCGGATCAAATGAGAATTTAATTTATACCAATAGTCAAAAAAATTAACCCAAGATTGCGAATGTATTTGTTTGCAGATAATACAGCCTTAATAATGGCGAGTGATGATGCATTAATAATGAGGTAATGAGGTCATAAGCCCTGTAAACGCCTAGGTATCCATATTCCTTCCAAACTTATCGTCTCTGTTGAGATGTCAAATTGTAATTATTAGCCCGTAATGGATGAAATCCAGTTTTTGTCTACAAGTATTTGGACACAGTCAAAATGTTGTTTATTTTATTATTGATTGATTGAATATCCATATTCCCGAATTTGGAAAAAAATCTACTTCATCTTTGTAAAGATATAAAAATGAAATATATACCAACTCCCGTCATGGAATAAACCCAGATTTGTGTACAAGTATTTGAACACACCCAAAAATGTTGAAAGACTAATTAAAATTGGGAATTCATCAATATGGTCCTGTTGCGTTTGCCGTTACCGTTGGATTTAGTTTTGTTATTTAGATTTTTTGATGTTACTGAAAATAAAAACCTTGTGAGACACCTGACAGCTGAATGTGAATGGATGCATTTGTTGTGTAGAATTTTAAAATTTAGATCTGAATATTTTACTGAAATACGGTTGTAAAAGTGTTTATGGGAGTAAAATGTGTAAATAAATCATTCGATCCTTTTGGTATAGGTCTTCCAGGGCCTAGATTACCAACAATTAATTATATACATCGCAGTTGTGCCGCATATATGTGGGTAGTATGTATATTATCAATTGTCGTTTATTCGTGTGTCACGCGCCGTGTTGTTTCGACCCCTGAAACTGAGAGTGTGTGTGCGTGTACACCGTTTGCAAATGTATGAGTAGCGGAAAATACCGAAATTCGAGCACCGAGCATTCGTACTAAGAGCCTTAACCCTCGATCCGTCGCGTGGGGTCTTTCTAAACCCGACGTCTAAAAAAATTACAAAATTATTAGTATCGCCCCCGGGGCTTTCAAGGACCCCACGCGACGACCCTTATCTGCACCCAATGGTGCATAGGGCACTGCATTGGTACACCAAGTGCTGTGAATCTTGATCATTTTTTTATTACTTGAAGGTAAGATGGTCAGTCTTACGCCTCAAAAACCATGGGTAAATTTTTAATTAAAAAAGTAAAATATTACCATTAAAAAGTATTGCCTTTTATCCTACATTAGAATATGAAAGTTCGCAGTCTCGAATGTCTATTTCCAGTAGTATTTTTAGACATTTTACATATTTAATACGTTGATTGATCAGACTACCGTACTCACGCCAACATTAGATGTCACGTCGATACAGAATGAACTAAAATAGAAAACCTTTTTTATTGGAAAACAGGCTATATTTAACGTACTTTATAATAAGTGTTCTTTTTCGAAATCCAAATTCAGTTTAAAAAAATTGTTAAGAAGCTATAATATATACACATATACAGATAATATTGTACCAATATATATTGATTTTATTCCTTTCTATTCTCGTATCAGCCACTAATTAATTATTGGAAAAATTGCGATAGAGTCGAAACCAGTATTGTCAACCCAGTGAACCACTTTAGATATTTAGATTTTTTTAAAACAAGTTTCTTCTTTTTTCTTTTTTGAGTTACTGCTCAATGCTTAGTGTTGTCGTGGTTTTCTGATTGCGCAGTAAAAGAGTGCACCAATCACCCCCATTCCTCCCGGTTCTGGGCCATGTTGATTAAAGCTCTTATGTTAATATTCGACAAAAATTTATATAAATATTGAATCATGCATCAAAACATTCCAGTCCACTTTTTGCTATCATCATCATCCTCATCGTACCATATCCGCTCCCTATGTGGAGCATATGGATTCCACATACTGCATCCAAACCAAGTGATCGGCCGCCAGTTCCCGTGCGTCCTCCCAAGTCAGGTACACGTCCCGCAGCTCTGAGGCAAACTGCCGACGGATCGTCAACAGTGGACGTCGGAATTTATTTTAGCATACGCGTATTTTGTGTCTAGATTACTTGTTAATGTGCAGATTACTGGCTCTGGAATAATAATTGAAAACACTGCTTCTTGTAAAACAGTCCTGAATTACTAGATAACATTATTTTGTACCGTAATAAAGAAAACAATAAACGGAACAACCCAACATCTTGTTTATCCTATCGTTAGAAACAATCGCACATATTCACACACACATCTACCCGTACACGAGGTTAGTCGTTTTGTAACAAAACGCCAACATAAATAAAAAAATTATTGCCTCTACTGCATTACATTTAAATAATGCGTGATAACAGAAATGATAAATAACCATAACATACTTTTTTCAGATTATTAAGATTTCTTTTCCTGAGCATTTTCTTGGGGCATTTTTTTATTTTTTTTATTTAAAAAGAAATCTATGCAATCTTATGATATTTATTTATTTGTATAGTCATACATACATTATACATTTATTTAGTACTTTAAATGTCTAAATACCCCGTTCTATGACAGCCAAATATATGGCTTTTTAGTTATAAATACATTTTCATGTTACAAGTTACAAATACAACATTTTTGGATTTAAAAAAAAAAAATACAGGATGATTTATCACTGTAAAACACTTGGTAAAAACATATTTGAATACATAGTAAATAATAATTAAGAGAAAAAAAAGAAAAAAATCGCACATATTTCAATTTTTCAATACTAATTTCAATGAAGCTTAAGCGGCTTGTGCTTGAAAATAGGAATCGAGTCGTGTCGAAGTGGGGATTCGAACCGACGATCTCTGGACTCGGAGACCGCGACGCTACCACAGGGCCACCACCCGTTCAATGCATTGTAAATTGGTATCGTTACCTTCCGTTTATTTCCACTGTTATTATTCCAATGTTATGTAATCAAACATGGAAAGGTTGCAAACTTTTAACGTCGGCGTCGTCCCGACCTTTCTCATATAAAATAAATGATTGTTATGCCTAGGTCAGGAAGTGATATGGCATTACAATGTTCTGAAATACCATATACATAATTGGTTTTACATTATACAAATAACATATAATTTAATCTGTTGTTTCAATATTATGCATTCAAAGAAAAAAACTTTAAATAGAGTTCTCATACTAACTAACTAACTTACTAACCATCACGCCATTTCTCCGAAGGGGTAGGCAGAGAGGATAGAACGCCACACCACTCTGTCCTGGCACACTTTTCTTGCTTCCTTCACATTCATACATCTTTTCATGCACGCACGTCGATTATTCCGACTTCTTACATGCTCACTTTCAAGCACTTGTTTTACTTGATCATGCCATGTCTTTCTCGGCCTTCCTCGATTTCTACATCCAGGCACAGTTGCATCATATGTATATTTTTTTAGCCATTCTTTCATCATCCATTCGCTCTATATGACCGAACCATCGTAAAAGACCTTTCTTAATTTGGTCGATAATGATTTTCTCAGCCTTGCACTCTGCTCTAATTTCGACATTTGTACACCTATCATACATAGTCTTACCACACACTCGCCTGAGAGATCGCATTTCAACTGCATTCAATCTACTTTCATCCCAGAGTTCTCATACTATCTGTAATTTTTTTTTTAATCTACTTAAAAAAAACGATTTGTTGGTTTAATTGTGCTTAACTCCTATTGTTTTACTTGTGTACAGTTTTCCTCAGCTTTTGACTAGACTGGTGGTTGAATTTTCATTATGAGATCTAAGCAGAGGTAATCCGCTTTCGGGTTTCAAAGACAATCTACTCGAAACCCACCTATCCTGTTCATATTCCTTCAGACTTCAAATCCTTAGGATCCGTCATTATCCTTTTTTCAAGGACTGTTTCTTTTTATCGCAATTTAAAGACTTATTTTAGTTTTAATTTTAGCGTGGAATTCTCGAATAATATCAGAACTGAAATGTTAATCCCGAGAAAAATACATGAAATAATGTACTTATGAATAAAGTATTCGATACACCTACTCAATTAAATCGATTTTAACAACTTTGTAAATAAAACCCGATAGAACTGCAGTTTACAATGGAAGCTCTTCCCTTTCCCTAGACCGTTTTAAAGACTATCGAGTCATTTCTCAGTCCAGCACAACTCTACCGATCTTTTCAAACCAACCAGAGTCGGCCTAAATTAATAGTGGTAGAGAAACGTTAGTTACTACCCTGATCATTATTTATTAGTAAGTACTACCACCCGTATTATACCGGCACACTGCCAGGCCTACTATCCCAGACATCCGCCCGAGCATCGGTGGTCAGGGTCTTAAATGGAGGGAAAGCGAAGAGGAGGCATT
>JAGVSP010004190.1:0-41016 GCA_022494985.1 Micrasema minimum
CTCTATTTCTATTTTTGCCATTTTAATCGTGATAATTACTTTACTTCAATTTTGAAACATTGAATAATTAAAGTCCAATCGTTGAAATCTCCCGCAGAACCTGCGGACTATAACAATGCACACTACACACGAACAATCAGTACAATGCAATGCATTGGTTACCAAATATACTGACGAACAATTTACTTAACATCCTGATAACTGATAACAATGCATTTTTGAAAATAATTAATTACGATCACAAACAGAAGTTGAGAAATGAAAAGAATGATGCGTTCAAATCATAATTGCAACAAAATATATGGTTTTAGATTGCATTAAAGACGGTTCAGTAAATCGGCTTTTATGTAATAGTGTTGCTATTTTACTGTTCGAAAGGGTCGAGAGCTTCAAATACCTGGGAGCGTACATGACAGAAAACGGCAGAGTTCAGAAAGAACTGAGAGTGCGGCTTGGAGTAGCGGGCGCCGCATTTAACAGTATGAAAGCTGTCTGGAGATCGGATGTTTACTCGGTTAAAACAAAATGCCGCCTTTATAACTCCTGCATCACACCTGTTCTCCTCTATGGCTGCGAATCGTGGCACCTAACCAGGGCCCAAGATAGCAGACTTCTGAGTTCTGAGAAAATGAGTGCGGTGGCGGTGGTTTGACTTTGTAAGGAACACAGAGGTGAGGCAACGGACACAGCAACCCTTGGTATATACTGTCATCCGGGGAAGGCGTTTCGGCTGGCTAGGCCATATACTACGCATCCCTCCCGAGAGCCTTAACCATGCTTGCCTGTTTTACAAGGCATCTCGGTTTCTCGGCGTCCTGGTCGTCCACTGTTGACAATTCGTCGGCAGTTTGCGTCAGAGCTGCGGGATGTGGACTTGACTTGGGAGGATGCACGGGAGCTGGCGGCCGATCGCTTGGCCTGGAGGCAGTTTGTGGATTCCATATATCGGAATCGGAAAAGAAGGTCGAAAATGGAATGCTCGACAGGATCTGAAAGGTTTTTTTTTAAATGCCGCGTATTCGGTATCTTCGGCTGGCAATGAAATATAAATTAATCAACAAACACTGCACTCTAAGAACCCAAGCAGTGTCTTATGCATCATCATTAGGTGCAGATAAGGGACATGGTGAGAATGATAAATATTTATCTACTGTACATGATAATTTATAATTTACGTTACCACTCGTTTTGTGATTTTCTTATATAATCTGTAACTTATTCAAATGTTTCCGGATCTCAGCTAACGGGTACTGGACGAAGGCCCTAGTTTAATATGCCGGCAAGTGTTTGGAGTTGGGTGCTGCTAAAAGTAGGCTGTAGAGGTGTAAAGTGACGCGTCAGTCGACAATGGAGATGGTGTAATGTGGCGGTTAGTCACCGCGAGATAAAGCGGAATAATGAGCAGATCACACCAGGGACAATGTATCGGGGAAGGGAGACAGTTATGGACGGAGAAAGAATAGGTATTGGCGGTTTAATAAACGAGGTAAGGGGCTAGAAAAAATCGTGTTTTGCCCTATGCGGGCCTATTATTATTATTATTATATTATGGATAATTTATATAGCGCCGCCGTTTTCGTATAAATATACCTCAAGGGCGCTTTTAAAATATTGAATTTAACGGCTCGGGAAATTTAAAGTGAGTGAAAACTCAATTTCTGAGTAGAAAATACCATTATCAAAATTAATCAAAAGATTTTGAGAACATATAGGTCTTAAGTTTCTTTTGAAAAAATCACTTCACTCTCACAGTTGCGCACTTCTGGTGGGAGAGCATTCCAAGCCACAGGGCCCGCAACCGCAAAAGCGCGCTCTCCAAACTTTGTGCGCCGATTACGGATTGGTACTAAAACCCTGCCTATGGCTGTAGATGTAGCTGATCGAAGTGTGAGACGTCTTTCAGCTAGTTCATCTGGAATGCAAAGCTCTTTTAAATACTCTGGAGCGGCATCATGCATGGCTTTTGTACGTTAGCCAACAGAGTTTGTATTCTACCCTTTGTGGAAAGCGCAGCCAGTGCAGTTTTCTTTAGCAGTGGAGTGATGTGGTCGAACTTAGAAATTCCGAAGAAGATGGCGGCGTTCACTAAATGATGGCCAAAAATGGGATATTTTTGACGTGATAACGTCTAAATCATCGATGAAAATCGATGACGCCAGGGCTGCATACACAAAAATGCATGACTTATTGTCACGTCCACCTGAGCCGAGTGTGCAAGCGAGAGCGCGGACGACAAGCGATAGAGAGGCACGATCGGCCTAAGCGTTCGGTTTATGACGCATTCTATCTCTCTTCCACTCCATCGGCGGCCAATGCGATCCGAGTAAAACAGCAGCAGCAGCACACCAGCTACAAAGTGAAAGTGAAATTAACGAGAGTGCAAAAAAAGAAAATTTTTGAAAAAAAATTGTTCTTATTTTCAAGTAAACTCCTGCTTTGTATTAATACAAAATAAATGATAATTCAGTAATAATAATTCAAATTCAATTCATAAAAGTAATGCTATTTTTCATCAATGTTTTTCTATGACGTTATCACATAAAATAATCGTCCGTAAACCGACTTTTTTTAGCAGAAAAGAATGATAACTTATAAAATGAATAAAAAATATCGTTTTTTTAATTTCTTATTATTTTTATCTTGTTGTCACCTTTCGTTACCTGATAATTGAAAAGTTTTTTTTTGTTTAAATCACTGTATTTCCTAACCATATAGTTTGAAGTAATGTGATCATTTTTATGAAGCTTTGTGCCTGTCAATAAATCCGGAATAACATTTTGAAAAACCACATTTAAATACATAACTCATATTGATCCCGTCCAATGAATAAGTATAAATAAAGCATTTTATGACAGAATTTTTAATAATTAGTTTTTTTAATAATTAGACTATTATTATTATTTTATTCTTCTTGTCTCTGCAATTATACCTCTTTTTCCCCTATTTAAATACCCCAAAAATAAAAATAAAACAAGATCATATAGAAAGGTCAACGATCCCATGCATAGTTAAGTAATAAATTTATCTGCTACCATTTTTATGATAAAAAATCACCTTCCTGCATTTTTAGGAAAATCGCAAAACTGGGTCCTGATAAAATAATATGGAAATTATCTCAATAAATTAACACTACCGTGTGAGAAATAATTTAGTTTAATTCTTTATATTTTGTAGGTGAATTATATAAAAATGGTCCCAAAAAACGTTTTATAACTATAGATTTGTTTCATCTTTTCCGTAAATGAAGGAAATATATATTTCTTTAATACATGCTATACGATGACGTCATCGCATGAAAGATTTTTTTCATCCAATAAACCAAAATGGATGTACCCCGTTTAATAAAAACACGATGTACAAGCGGGAAACCAGTGAATCTACATTATTAATTTTTTTAGCGGATTTTGGAGTATTTTTTAATTTTATTTGCCCCACAGTTTTTGAGAAAATTGAGTAAAAAAATGGATTTTTTTTTCGAGAATTTTGTAAAATTGTTAAACAAATATCATAATAATATAGTCAAATTAATACTGTCCATAAAGATAACAATAGCAAACACCGAATTGTAATTAGAAAGTGGCAATTTTACTAAACTCTACGATATTTATGAAAAGATTTAGAAGATAAAAAATAAATTAAGCTCAGATTTCAAAGTCATATTACACGCTCGACTCGAAACATGATGCAGATTCACCAGTTGATGGGTTGTACTCATCATTATTACAGCTTTGTATAAATGCATTATTTAATTAATTTATTACCACGTCAATATACATTGCAATTGGTGTACCAACGATGGGTTTCGGTAAGGGAAATAAGTAATATTAATAGTATATCTTATATAAAAATACTATCCTTTGAAATTGTTATTTAAATTTGCAGCAAAAATCTATAAATAGAAGATCGTACCACAGAACGGTAAAACTGAAAGAAAACTCATGTAACTATTAACATAATTCGGCAGATTTAACAGTATAAACTAGATTTTTGAGTTTTACGACTTGGTGGGTTTTGCAAAAACACCAATGTTTATATTTTTATGACCACATAATGTTTTATTATCATATCATTGGCAGGTCGACGGAATTCATTAAAAAATTAACGGATTTCTTCAGTTGTTAAAACTTACCTTAGTAGGTACATACAAAAATAGGTAGTCCTAGGTAACTAACTAACAAACTAACCATCACGCCATATCCCCGTAGGGGTAGGCAGAGGGAATAGAACGTCATACCACTCTGTCCTGACAGGCTTCCTTTGCTTCCGCTACATTCATACATCTTTTAGTCCTAGGTAATTTGTTGAAAATACATAAAATATTGACATGCACGTGAGAAGTCGGAATAATCGACGTGCATGCATGAGAGGATGTTTGAGGTGTATACTTCTTCGAGTGGAAATGGCGTATTGGGTTAGT
Source organism: Micrasema minimum (assembly GCA_022494985.1). Lineage (NCBI taxonomy): Eukaryota > Metazoa > Arthropoda > Insecta > Trichoptera > Brachycentridae > Micrasema > Micrasema minimum. The sequence goes on from JAGVSP010004190.1 coordinate 4,418, forward strand.
TAATTTTTTTTTTAAAATTTTTGTATGTAAATTGTTGAAAAATACGAATTCCAAATCCGAAAAACTGCTTTTGATTAGTGCGTCCGCTTATTGATTTCGGTTCCTGATTGGCGTTGATATATAATCGTAATTATTTCAGTACCCACACACCTACATGCGATCCGAAATAAGGATTCTTTTTTTACCTTCATTCAGATTCTATCTTCGCCCGCGAATACCGTTATTTCAAACAAACACAGTCGGTAATAATGGGATTTAAATTTAAATGTTGTCGGCGCCATCTTGTGTCTTAGGTGCTTTTATATTATGTGGGCCATTTTGCGAATAATAAACGAGCGCCGTCCTTGAACCTGACGCTTGCATTGCGCTTGCGCAGAACACGGAAGGAAAGCGCGGGAAATTGTGACAATTCATTCCGATAACATGGTGGGTAATTTTCTCCGAAATTAAGATGAATTCGTACCGCAAACTATCTCTTCTAGGAATATTTATGATAAAGTTACAAAAGTCATCATAATCCTGAAATGAGGTCAAAAAAAAATCAGAATGATTTACGATTTCCATCTAAAATTTGAGAGTGTAAACACACATTTTTGTATTGTGAATACAAATAATGTAATGTGAACAACATGACGTTCTAAAATTTGAATTCAAACTTCAAGCATAGAACATGTTATTCTGAACTGATCCTCGACTTATTTCAAGAAAAATAACCTACTTACCCAAAACAGATTTGGAGAGAAAAAACGAGGACATGAATGAGAGAGAGAAAAGAAAACTCATTATTTTATTACTGCACTATTATTATTATTTTTTTTTTTTTTTTTTTATTTTTTTATTTTTTTTAGTGTACTTGTAATTATATTTTTAAAATTTTTTATTAAGTTATTTATTATTATTATATTTATTTTATTTAAACACATTACAAAGTACAAATTAAAAATACTAAAATTTGTCCTCACTGGGGATACCCGTGCCGAGGACTAATTTTAACAATTTTTATATATTTTTTATATTTATTACAGCACTATTGCAGCACTATTACAGCACATAATACTAGCACTATTACAGCACTATTACAGCACTATTACAGCAACCATTACAGCACTATTACAGCACTATTACAGCACCATTACAGCACTATTACAGCAATATTACAGCACTATTACAGCACAAAAAAACGGATTTTGGATCCTTGACCTTTTATATTTGTCTATCTGACCTTGAACTTGACCTTGAAATTACACATGTAGTAACTGCGTAATGTATACCATGCATTATCTTTCTTCCATAGCTTTTTTGTCAGGTGCCTAATGCATCTTACTTTCTCTAATAAACTATCAAGAAGCACTGCTCTTGGTGCATCGATGGCATAATATGAAACATGTAGATGCAGTTAATAAGTATATGCGATTAGGGCGAAATGTAATTTTATTTGTAGATATTCTAAAGGTGCTGTTTTTCCGAAAAGTGCGTTGAAGTCTCCGCCAAATATTTGTATCCTCCAATGAAACCAACATAATAAAAAGGACTAAATTTGTTTGAATATTTTTGAATCTAAAGGCAAGATTATTTGACTTTTTACTTTAACCATTGTGGTGTTTCTTTACAGAATTTATATGTAACCACATTAAATACCTTACTTTTCGATTCGCTTAACTAGTCAACCGCGCTTAGCTCAGTGCATAGAAACTGACCGATTAATTGGCTCTTTACTATTTTTTGCATAGTACGTAGTGTGTTTAATATGATACATTTTAGTTGTGATGTGCAAAAATATGGTAAATTATAAATACCTACTAAGTACAAAGGAAACTTTTCTTATTTCCCAAAAAAATATTTAGATAAATATGTAGGAACCTAACATTCATACATACGTATTTAGTGCGATTAAAATTGTGGTTCTTAGAATAAATCTCAGTATATTTCTTTGAACTGTCAAATTCCCATCAATATAAACGACACGTAACCTCAGTTTACTAGTCGAATCAAATGCTACATATTCATATTTTTAGGTAATGCTATCTCTCTATTCATAATAGAACCTATTTAAAACTCAATTAGTCAACGTTCATTTAGATAAAACTTAAAAGAATACGATATAGCTATGTAAATCATATCAGTTCAGGTTTTTAAACTTCAAAGAAGCCTTTCAATAAACAAGTAATGTAAAACACATTGGAAAATTTCTATGTTAAATACATATTATACTGTGAAGTGCCCTGAAGTGAAGGATTTAAGTGTACGTAAAAATGTAAAAAACGTATCTATAAAATAATAGAAATAATTAAATGCTTGTAAAACCTTTGTTCTTTTATAATATCAATTTATTTTATAAAATAACTAATTCTAGTGTGTTTAAAAAAAAATATTTTACTAATAGAAGTACTAATCATAAAAAAAATTATATATATCGTCATTGTTATCGGTAAATAGTAAATAGATATAAACTAGTCTTAAGTTTTATATTATTTGAATATATTGTACAGGGTGTATCAAACTCGATGTACAAGCGCGGGAAACCAGTGAATCTACACTATTTTTGGAGTCGATTTTGTTGAGTAAAATATTGGGATTTGACCCTTAGTTTTCGAGAAAATTTGAGTACGCGTTGATTTTTTTTCGATTTTTTTTTTGCAAATTGTTATCAAATATCATGTATTTACTCCAATTAATACTTTCCATAAAGAAAGCAAAATTAAAAAAAACTCGTTTTAAATAAGAATTGGAGCAATTTATACTTAATCTGCCATACTATATAAAACTTTTTTGAAAAAAATAAAAAAAGCAATTTTTTTATCTGAGCATGAAAAAAATCAAAAAAATATTTCTTCAAGCTCAGATAAAAAAGTCAAAATTACACAATCGTCTCCACATACGATTTAGATTCACTGGTTTCACCCGCTTGTACATCGAGTTTTGTACACCCAGTATATAATATGAATAAAATAATTCATGGATGTAATATTTTATTCCAAAACTCGTAAATTTGTGGATAAAAATATGGGCAAAAAACCTATACATTTTATCTTTATCATTGATGAAAAGATACAAATTTTGTTATATCTAATGGCTAATGGATCAATATCAAAACAAACAATCGTAACTGATATTAGATCAATTGTTATTGTTTTATCTAGCGTGGATTATCCAATATTTGTTCATTACAAAAAGGATTATTATGAAGGAACATTACATACGAAAAAAACGTTATAAATTTATTTCTGCACAATAACAGACATCATTTTTTATGAATATTAATTTCAAGAAAAAAAGTTGTAAATAAATAAATAAGTAATTTTTAAATGTCGAAAATAATCTCCGAAAATGCAGTTATTTCTAGTTATATCACTTTTATTCCGGAAGTATTATTATGCCTATATATTACAAGTATCTATCTCGCTCTTTTTTATGAATCATAAAAACATAAAATATAACAGTTCTAAACGATTTATTACAACCTTTTAAATATTATAACCATAGACAAATCAAACGATCTTAGATTTAAAAAATTGCCACTATAATTCTCTTCCAAAATTGGCAAACTCCCACATGTCAACGAATTTAGATCATAACCGCCTTAAGCAACGTATAAAACATGTGTACAGTTAAATTTGAGAACAATTATTAGTTGGACAGGTAAATTGTGTAAGAGTCCTTAGCAATGTGAGGCTTCTTTTAGATGTGCATAACATTGAACAACATTTGATCGACAATTTAAGTATAGTAAAAATAAAGTAACCATGTAGTTAGTTCCAAGATTATAAAATTCTCAGAAATTTACAAAAAAAGTATAATATTGATTGTTTTTGAGGTTAGTTCGTAGAACTCCATTAAAAAAGTAAAAGATAAACTTGAAAAAGGATGCTTGGTTTCATGTGTTGTTAATGTTGATCGTCAAATTTATCAGAAGTATTTTAATTGCTACTACCATAATAATATACACATTATCTATTTATTTATTGTATTGTTTTTACGCCCATGGGGCTTTTACACAGACATTTTTAAATGATTACACAGTAGGTAGCTATTCATTACCGCCAGAGATGGCATCCAGACACTGTTCCTTAAAATGCACTAGATTTGTGTTAAAAACACCAATATTGTTAGTATACTTGCTAGCCAGTGCGTGCATTCTTCGTATCGGTGAGTTAGCACTGTAGAAAATCTTGCGACTTGCTAGATAATATGGCGTTAATTGTTTATTGATCAATGAACAACATTTTAAATGTGTGTCCAATTACTTGTGGACAAAAACTGGATTTCACCCATTACGGGCTTATACATTAAATTACAATTTGACATCTCAACAGAGACGAGAAGTTTGGAAGGGAATATGAATATCTAGGCGTTTACGGGGCTTATGACCTGTCATTGGCTGGGTTAAGTGGCCACTTGAAGCAGTTTGTGGAATCCATACGCCCCACACAGGGAGCGGATATCAAGAGTGAAAATAATGAGTTTAAAGTTTAATTGTAAATAATCTTTAGGTTGCTGAACTTGCGGTACGACCATTTACAAATTCAGCCCCCACGTTCACAGTAAAAAGTTTTAAAAATCACGAAAAGGTTTTTATTGGGTCAGACAATACGGCCAATTAAATGGATTCAATGGCACGAAATAAAGACGTGGGATTACTGTATGTATACATTGATTAATTTCAACGTTTACAAAGAAAAAATGCGTGTCAAAAAAACATTAAATTAATTATTTTTTTAAATAAATCAATTTATTTACATAATCACATGTATATAAAATAAGTTCTTAAAAATGGTTGACAAAAGTTTGTACTTTTTATTTAATCTTTGAGTTGAGGCGATATGTGTAGTTTATCGTAGAAATTTTAGTGAGTACATATTTTTTTACTGCTAAAAAACCGTTTTTGAGAACAATTTTAATATAAAATTATACAAATAAACTGGGTAATTGAATGTCGATCAATAATAAAATGGTCCTTGCAAAACAATGCGAATGTAGGCATAAATTACATATTTGGACTTCTATAGTAACTACTAACTACAACACTGTTTACTTTGAATATCAATTTCAAGTCGGGAAATTACATTTTAATTTAAATAAAATATCTCGCAGTAATATAAACGAAAAATCGGTAGAATGTTAATGTAATAATATTAATATTCGAACGAGTGGAGGATGTTATGCGTAAAAAAAATATTAAAAAAATAGATAAGGATTTATCACGAACACAAGTGCATACAGCGACTAATATGCACAGTGCACTCGTGACTACATTGCAATTAGTTTCCATCTTCTTTATTTTTCCTTTCTTGCATTAATAAATAACGTTTCCTTTCGTAGAGCATTTACCAGGACTTTTTATCGTATGTTTTATATCGACCAATGACCTCACCTGAGATAAAACCGGACCCCAAGCTTCGGGACCTAGACCTCAGTCAGGCTCAGTACTTGGTAATACACAGTGTCCTCTGATACAAGCCATGGACGATATGTCGCATATACGCACATACAATAAAATAACGTCCTGCTATCTTGTACAACAAATTATACTTCTTATATTGACACTGATTTATATTAATTTGCGATTTTCACATAAAATAATTCATTCAACATTTTGGGCGTGTTCAAATGTACACAAATCTGGATTTATCCCAAGACGAGTGGGTATATATTTCATTTTATATCCCTACAGAGATGAGGTAGAATTCTTTTAAATTCAGGGATATGGATATTCGAGCGTTTACAGGGTTTATGACCTGTCATTGGCTGGGTTAAGTGGCCACTTTATGTAGGTACTACAACATTCCCCATTCCGCTTATTAGCGAATATTCACACCAGGTATCATTTTTTATTTTGTATATATGTTACGAATCGAAAAGCATTCACCAGCGTGTTAAAAGCTCCATCTATGCCCAGCCAATGACAGGTCATAAGCCCTGTAAACGCTCGAATATCCATATTCCTGAATTTGAAAGAATTCTACCTCATCTCTGTAGGGATATAAAAGGAAAATATTTCATAATGTGATACCTTGGACTGGCGCTTCAACGAAGTGGGATTCATGATTATTTCATGAGGCATCCGAATAAGATGAAACATGAAATTAAAATTTCGCATTATATTTGAGAACTGCATCTAAACAAACTTTTACTAACTAACTAACCATCACGTCATTTCCCCGAACGCCACACCACTCTTTCCTGGCATACTTCTCTTGCTTCCTCCACATTCATACATCTTCTCATGCACGCCTGTCGATTATTCCGACTTCTTACATGCCCACTTTCTAGCACTTGTGTTTTATTATTATTATAATTATGGATAAAAATGCCATGTAGTTAATTGTACTACTACTACTGCTTTCTCTTATCCGCACCCGATGGTGCATAGGGCACTGCATTGGTACACCAAGTGCGGTATATCTTGATAAAAAAAATATTACACTAAAGTAAGATATCAAGTAAAGTAAGGTATGGGTGCAATTCTGTCATCAATAGACTCCACAATCTAGGCAATAAGTTTATGCATACTGGCGATACATTCGATGTCAATTTTAATGCCTACAAGTTGGCACTTCTAAATTATTTCAAGGCCGAATGTATCGATTAGTGTGCATACAATTTGGGTTCTAAAGTTTAATGTTTTAATGCAATGTTTATTTGATGCTGGATTATTTTAACATTTTTTATGTACATTATAATTTCGTGTATTTGCTGTAAATATTTAATATGTAAAAGGCACTGAGTGCCGTTTATTTTAATAAAATAAAATAAAATATCAGTCTTACCCTTCAGAACCAGGCCAGGTATCGCACATGAAATATTAATTGTTCTTTTAGTATTTATTATCTATATTCTTAGTCCCTGATTCTTTGTGTACCTATTTACTATATACAGATAAGGGTAATTACATTCTGTAGCGTTGTGAAAAGTTATTACTATTTCAATTCTTCATGGTAACATTACAACGCCCACAATATCTGCATTCCGATAAAACTACAAAAGGCTCTACGCTAGTGCCTACCAAGAATAAATACAATAAAACTTTCTTTGGATTCCCTAGCAAATAAATACCAGAAACTGTGTATCTATAGATTTTTTGTGTAATTTTGTACATTGCACACCAGGGTTGGGATTGTGAATGAGTTTCTACAAGGTTCACTTACGTGGTCGATAAAAACAAAACGGAGTCTCCTAATCGAAAATTAAACATATTCTAACAAAACTAAATTACCATTTTAAAAATGAAATATGTATGCCAACATTTTGAACGAGTTCCAGATACCCATATTCCGTTCCTAACTTCAACGTCTCCGTTAATCAGTAAGTAATAATTTACGTTTATCAGTAAGTACCTAAATCTTCTTTTACATAAAATTTTGAATGATTTTCATCAGTCGGTAACCAAGAAAAGGGTAATTTTGTGTTTTTGCTGTTTTGCTTTCACTTGCTAGGTTTTGTTTTCTTTCGCATTTCCTTGCATATAATAATGAAAACTTTTTAAAAATGAAATATCGATTTTGCATCTGTAACTATCTAGCAATTACTTATGCTATTCGCATCGATCAACTATAGATTAACCTCATCTGACCGGTTAAATATGTATCCAGTTTTTTAATTTGTTTACATACGTAACATTTTCTTTATAAAGTGAGGTTATTTCTCCCGCGTCCTTGAAACGTCAACCATTTGCCGCCATAATTTTCTCAGATCCGTCGATAATGAAGGGACAAGGAGGGTAAAGGGAGATAGTGATGTCGGTAAAGCAGTGTGCTGCGTTACCCGAGGCGCAGATTCCTGACTTGTTGCGCAATTTTCATGTTTAATGCATGAGAAAAAGGCCTTTTTGTGTTTTATTTTCCTTTATTTATGTAATGTTGTTGGCTTCGAGACGCGCCTTCATGCGCCGATCGAAGATAGCCGTTTTTGAGGGAACGAAATAAAGAAATAAATTTAATTTTTATTGTATTACCATAAATAAAGAAGATGATGAAAAATGGCATCTACAAACTCAACAAACAGTTTTTTTATTTGTAATGTCATACCCTGTTATTTACATTTTTACATTTTTATACATTACAAACTTATTCTCAAGCTTATAGAACAATAATAATCTATTTGTTAGTTCATTTAACTGGATTTTTAATGCTGTATTAGTGTCTTATTATATTATATTTAGTTCAAACGCACACTCGTCATGCATTTTCTCCAAATATTCGATACTAAAATGCAGGTCTTTTTAATTTAGTAAAAAAAAAAATCAAAGTATCAAAAGGGATTTTAAAGCGTTTTTTTTTACATTAGCCGATTATTATACACATTTTTTTTTCAATCAAATTAATATATAATTTATCTATTTATTTATGATCTCCTCATTTTTCTCTTGTATACAAATATTTTTAGTGCTTTGTTTCCCTGAGAATTGGACAAACATATTGATAATGTTATTTTTGTATCGTTTCATTACTTTAATTTCTTTGGTTGGCCTAAGTGGCTAAGTCACAGGATCAAAAAAAATAACTGTATTATTGTGAATCCTGGGTGCTTTGTAATATTGTTCTCTGTTATTGCACATCCTGAGTGTCTCTCTGCAGCTCGATGCAATTCCATAATAATTTATGCAGCCTGCAGGGGGGTCCTTGCACCTTGAATGCCAGTTCCCGTGCAGGTTTGTGCGCCCCGAGCGAGGTAAACTGCACTCGGGGATGGGTGCATGTGGACTGCATAAGAGCATCTCAACTAGGGGTGAAAGAATCTTATCCTGACTGGTTATTTTTACATAACAGATAACCGGATCGATGGATGCTAGTCGATGTGAAATCATAATACTGGTAATGCAAAGAATGGAAAGAATCTTTGAGAAAGAGATGATATAACGATACATTCAATATATAACACACGATATATAACCAAATGGACACACAAACCAAATTATTGACCGACTCCAAATACAGGGTCGGTGTCGTTAGTTGGATAAGTCTAATGGGTCTTGTATGTATATTGAAAATGCCTGCAAAAATATAGCTGTGTAATTAATAAAATTTGGTGCGCAAAAAATTTGTTTTGTAAATTCTAAATTTGTGAAATCCAGACTTGGTTATTATACTATTATACTAATCATGTAAATATTCAAATATGTTATGCATAATACTACAATGTACTGACTCGACACGGACTATCTAGTGAGTCGGGGCCAGATCATTGGCATGGGTCTCTACTGATTGAGTCGCCATCCCATTATTGTGATTATATTAAAATGTGAAATGTAATTTTATATATTCTTTATATATATTTTTTTTAACCACCTCAACAGGCCAGGAGGCCCAATTACAGAGGGAACAACGTCACAAACACCCAGGCTTGAGAAAAATCACTTTTGATTTTTTGAGTTCTCACCGGGAATCGAACCCGGAACCTCCGTATCGTAAGTCCAGCGTCTTAACCATTACGCTACGGAGGCCGCCATACATAAATAAATAATAATAAAATTTACAAAAATGCTGAGCTGAGCTGAACTGTGGATGAATCTACTAAAAACATAAGGATTAAGTTCTTAATGAATTAATTGATTAATTAATTATTTTAATTTAAAAAATTGTGTGGGCGCTTTGTTAGTTGTCTTTTTAGAACCAGTGCTTTTTGAACTTTTAAGTTTTGAAAGACAAAACGAATAGGTAACTGAATTTAAAAAAAATAAAAAAAACGTAGAACTTGATCCATCCTCCATGATTGGATACATCCACTAAAGTATATAAAATGGAATCCTACAAATTACTAACTTCAGTTTCTGGTACAACTATTTATTAAAAATATATGAAATTTTTGCAGTTGAAATGTTTGTAGGCGAATATTTCGTGCACTAATGTGTTCAATTTTTATAAATATTATCTTATAACTTTCCGCACAGGTAAACCAACTTTTGTTTATGTTTGACAATGTTCCGTGAGCAGGTTAAATAAAACATTAATTATAAAATACAGCTATCATAAATTCCTATCTTCATTTTTTAGCCACTATTTAATATAATTTAACACACTGAAAAAAATTGTAGCCGACATTACATTGCGATTGATTTTGACATTAAAAGGAGATAATAGGTTTCGCTCTTACCCAGTGCGTTGAATTTATTGACAAAAATATTTTAATTTGATATTCGAATCTAAAATTTCATTTTGAATGAGCAATGGTGTATTTAATATTCTTCTTCTTCTTCCGTGAGCGAAAACGTCCTTCTCTAGGAGCAACTTCTTCCACTGTCTTCTGTCCTGGCAGGCAGATGTGTGTTCATTTTTTATAAATATTATCACATGTCCAGTCAGCAACTCCTATTTTGACCACGTCTCTCCTAACATTGTCGCCCCACCACCTTCTTGTTCTCCTACTTGGTCTTTTTTCCCCGAGGAAGCTGACACAATGCCATTTGTGTACCTTTGAAAAGGCATTATTTGGACTTGTCCGGTGCCCTGTACGCGCCTTACTCGTGCCTTCAGAGTGCCCAAAAAATCTGGTTTCCCGTATAGGGTCCGTAGCTCATCGTTCTACCTGATTCTTCACTACCTATTTAATTGTCAGTTACCTGTAAACGTCTTCTTATGGATAATTTACTGTCTTCTATCTGTCAGGCAGATTTTCGTATGCAAAAATACCTCTAAATTGCGCTTGTTATATATTGGATTTCCCCGAGGAACTGACTCAATGGAAATTTGTAGTAAAAGGCATTAACTCCACTCTGTACGCGCCTTAGAAAATTGCCTTCAGAGTGCCCAAAAAATCTTTTTCCCTTATGCTTTCATCGTTCTACCTGATTCTTCACTACCTATTGTCATTTACCTGTATATTATTATTATGGATAATTTATATATCACCGTTTTCGTATAAAAAACCTAACTAACCATCAAAACACTCGCATTTAACGGTGGAAATGTTAAGTGAAAAAAAAAAAAAAAAAAAAAAAAAACCTAACCGTCACGCCATTTCCTCGAAAGGGTGGGCAGAGAGGATAGAACGCCACACCCTCTGTCCTGGCACACTTCTCTTGCTTCCTCCACATTCATACATCTTCTCATGCACGCACGTCGATTATTTCGACTTCTTACATGCCCCACTTTCAAGCACTTGTTCTACTTGATCATGCCATGTCTTTCTCGGCCTTCCTCGATTTCTACATCCAGGTACAGTCGCATCATATATTTTATAAGCCGTTCTTCGTCATCCATTCACTCTACATGACCGAAATTATCGTAAAAGACCTTTCTTAATTTTGTCGATAATGCTTATCTCAGCCTTGCACTCTGCTCTAATTTCGACATTTGTACACACATCATAATCAAAAGAATACATTAATCAAAATAATTAGAGAGGAAATAGGTCTTAAGTTTCTTTTGAAACATCACTTCACTCTCTGGAGAGAGCATTTCAAACCATAGGGCCCGCAATCGCAAAAGCGCGCTCCTTAAGTTTTGTGTGCTGATTGCGGATCGATATTAAAACCTTGCCTAAAGTTGTAGAGTGTGAGACGTCTTTCAGCTAGTTTGTCTGGAATGCAAAGATCTTTTAAATACTCTAGAGCGGCATCATGCATGGCTTTGTACATTAACCAACAGAGTTTGTATTCTACCCTTTGTGGTAAGCGCGGCCAGTGTAGTTTTTTAGCAGTGGAGTGATGTGGTCGAACTTAAAGATTCCGAAGATGAGTCTAGCTGCAGCGTTTAATACTGATTATTATGTATTAGGAAAATAAAAAGGCAGATCAGTGGATCCTTGATTAAACTTAATAATAATTGAAAAACACGCTTTTTGTCAAGCTTATAGCTTCGTTTCGCTTTCCGTAGAAGCTTACAGTTACTACCAAATAAATATCTAAGCATAATAAATATATTATGTAAATTATAGAATAGTGTATGTATACAAAATAATTTACGAACAGTTTAACATTTTTTATTATTATAATACACAACTTAATTATCTAAACATTTTTATTTATTTTATCTTTAAGTTATCTCATAAAATAAGCTCAGGTGAATATTTTATTTTTTTTATTTTCTTTTTCTTAATTGGTTAATGTAAAACAGCGTTACATTTTCAAAAAGTTTGAAAATTAATTTGGCCAAAAAAGTTAAATGAGATTATTTGGCCGTCAGCCATCGATGTGTATGTTCATTTTTACATCTATCCCAAAGTAATAAATTGATAGCTAGATGATTAACGCACAACCTTTTGATCCCAGTAACAGATTATCAATTTGATGCTACTCGTAATTAACATCTTTCGATACGCTAAACTCTCGGATGGCCAATACCACCTCGATATGTCTACTCTGGTTATTTTTTTTTCCAACATTTTTGGAGTAAACAAAAGTCTTAGTACAACTTAAAAACTGGTGAATCTACAACATATTTGGAGTCAAATGTAAAATATGACTTTTGAATCTGAGCTTTAATTTTTTTTTTATTCGTGTGTAAGCTTTCATAAGTGATTCATAAGATTAAGTAAAATTGCACAAATTCTTATTAAAATTCGTTTTTTGATTGGTTTTCTTTATTGATCATATACATGGTGTAACAAAACTCAATGTACAAGCGGAAAACCAGTGAATCTACGTCACATTTGGAGTCGATTTTGTGCGGTAAATTTTTTTCGATTTGACCCATAGTTTTCGAGAAAAATGAGAACGAAGTCAATTTTTTTTTCGTCAAATTTTTGCAAATTTTTATGAAATATAATTTATTAAGTCAAATTAATACTATCCGTGAAGAAAACAAGATTTAAAAAAACGCATTTCAACAAGAAATTGTGCAATTTTACTTAATCTGCCATACTTATGATAGCTTGTATAAGAAGAAGAAAATTTTTTTTTTTTTTTAAGATCAGATTAAAAAGTCATATTACACAATCGACTCCTCCAATATGATGTAGATTCACCAGTTTTCGAGTTGCACTACGAGTTTTGTTACACCATGTATAATTTGACAAAATAAACTATATTTTATAACAATTTGTAAGAATTTCTCAAAAAAAAAACTTATTATATTTCTTCGAAAATTATGGGTCGAACTAATTTTTACAAAATCGACTAAAAACACGTCATAAATTAACTGGTTTCCCGCTTATACATCGATTTTTGTAACAAGGTGTATGGACGGACTGAAACAAATCATGATTCTTATTACCTACTCTGTAACTAACAATGGGTTCAAGGTTGAAACAGGTTGAATCATTACCATGTATTTAAGATAATGTTCAGACGATTCATTATTTATATGATTGAATATTAAAATAATATAATAAATGAATATTATGGTTAAACCCATGAATCTAAAAACATATACGAGTATTTTTAGATTCTCAGATGATATGATAGTAAACTTAAATATGTAATCATGCATATTGTAATCTTTATTTTTCATACATACCTACTGTAAATTTTTATTTATCATGCATAGTGTAATTTTAATGATGTATCAGAGTTATCAGGTTTTATTTTCTTTATTTATCGTATAGAATTATAATTTTTTATTTATCATATTTATATACTAATTGCAATTTTAATGTAATTGTTGCATCATCAATATTATTACCATTATTTTTATTATTATACATACTGTAATCTTAATATTATTCTGTTACTTTGTTAATTATTTTACTTATTATTGTAAAAGGTACCGAGTACCGTTTATATAAAATAAATAATTAAATAAATAAATAAATATATAAATTTTGGACTGCTTTCAAATAGACGGATACAATTGTGCCAGAAAGCAGGAAACAAGTTATGCTAAAGTGGGATTCGAATCTAGAGATTCAAACCCGGATTCCTCTAATCTACCACTAGACCACAACCTAGTTCAAATATTAGGGTATTCGGTCATAATACGAGTATAATGTGGTTTTGAAAACTGCAATCATTAGAAGTTGGTTGAAATATTTATTTCATAAGTGTGCTTCCCTTGGGGCTGGTTCTGAAGCGTAACGACTGATCATTTTGCCTTCGTGAAACGGATTTACTGCTCTTAAATCGCTTATTTGAAAATAAGTATGTATATTACATACAATACAAGTTGATTATTGATTAAAATGTTTAGGATATGAATAGGTAAGAAATGATAAAGGTGTAATGTACAATCACAAGTCTATGGAAATTTATAAAGAAACTAAATAATATAAAAAAATCGTAACACAATAAGGGCCAATAAATTCGGTGGACAAGTTCTGTGTTTTTCAAATAAGCGCTCACTTGGTGTACCTACGCAGTGCCCTATGCCCCCGTTGTGTGTGGATAAGGGAAAGCTGTAGTTGTAGTAATTTTCAATTATATTTGATTTAGAAAAAATTATATGTTTCTTCCGGTATATATTTAATTAATACTAGATCGTTGTATTTAATTAATTTCGATTACTTTTCAATGATGCACGATAGGTTCGACGTTCAGGACTTGTGGGGATAATTTTCTGCAGGAAGATGGTAATCTCAATCAGTGATTAGGTATTCAATACGCGAACCCGGTACCTACAGTCAACAGAGCAACTATCAGCTACTTCGCTACTGGGAGAGACAAGAATCCGCAAAGCACTTTGCCAGGACATGAGAGAAATATAATCGTGACAGGTGTGTTGTAACTCATTAGCCAACTACCAACTAAATGAGACGTTACTCGATGATCCTTAACTGATCAATTATTACCCCATCACAGTAGAAATATCTGCCAAACAACAAATATAATATTTTGGTGAAAAATTGAAATTCAAAACGAAATAGAACATTTCTATAAAACTTCACACCTTAGTTAGATTGTTTACTGTTACTAATGTCTGTTAAATGGTTTCAATAGTTTTTAATGTTACAGTATTCGACATCTCAACAGAGACGAGAAGTTTGAAGGGATAACTTATCCATAAGATATATAGGCGTTTACAGGGCTTATGACATGTCATTTGGGCTGGGCTAACGGGTGGTTTAAATGTAGTTACTTATATATTTGTACAAATGAAAATGTGTGTTTTTTTATATTTAATACTTATCTCGATAATTCAGTATATATTATTTTTTATTTTTAAATTTTTTTTTAACACCTCCTACAGCGGCCACTGGAGGCCCAATCCAGAGGGGCATCAATCATCACAAACACCCAGGCTTGAGAAAAACCTCACTTTTGATTTTTTGTGTTATAACTCAAATAATTACAATTACTTATACTATACTACTCTCTATTATCCGCACCCGAATGGTGCATAGGGCAATGCCATTGGTAGGTACACCAAACATTTAAAGAGGTCTAAATTACTGTTTTAAGTTTATTGTGTGTTTTTTTTTCCGCGCGAAATGTTGATTTATATATCGTTTTTTAAAAAAAGACCCAGCAAGACATAAGCGTAAGACTGATCATATTGTCTTCATGTAAAGATTCCCCGTACATGTTATATCAATGCAGTACCCTAGGCACCAGGGTAAGTAGTAGCCTTAGCGTATCGTAGATACACCACTATCTGCCCAGCGCAACTTTAATCAAGAAAATTTGCACGTATTTGTATTTTTACAAAAATCAAGTTTGTAACCATATTTGAGGATAATTACAAAAACCTTCAGACTTGCTCTTAATCTACACCGATTCTTTTGTTAGATATCAACCATGAATAGCTGTTAATTAAGTCGGTACACGGCGGTTGTTTACCTGTATCGGGAATCGTGATTCTTCGTTTTTTTCCCGTTTTCATAGTTGCGCACAAAAAATTATGCGCCATTTAGTTTTTCCTCTTTTTTGAAACCGCTTTACCGCGCTCGCATTAAGGGATAAATTACGCAACGTTGAGTATCTTAGAATCCATGCTCATTGGAATAGATTCACAATCATAGGTCATGTACATGGATACAGTTGACACGTTGTAGTTGTAACTGAATTCTAGGTAGTCTGATGATTGAATACCGGCTTAACTATGGTTTCAGACAAGTTCAAGAGTTGAAAAAAAAGAACTTTACCAGCAATGTAACGCTAATTTAATAATTAGTCAAGCATGTAAGTAATGGTTATCAATGACCAGAAGACAAATAACACCCATTATTTGGCTGTGTTTTATTGTTATTTTGAATATTTATTGCGTATGATCGTCAACTGCTCGCCCGCAAAGAAATTGATAAAAGGTTTTTTGTTTACATTTATGTCAAGGTACATAATATTAAAACTCTCACAATATTAAACAGTTATACGCTGGTAATGGTACATAATAAAATTGTTTTAAAAATTCAATAGTTTGTTAATTACATACAGATTGAAATTTCTTCGGCATTCATGTTCATGGTCAAGTTCACTGGAAAATTACAAGGCCTCACAAATATGTATTTACATCCCGACATTTTTTTGTAATTAATATTAATTAACAAGAAAGTTACACTTGCCATTTCTGTTAATTATTTAGATGTATCCATTTCAGTTACATGACAGAAGATAATTATCTTAACGATCTAATTGTGTTTCTTGAGACCGGTGACGCTGAATTCTTAACTAATTAAATACACAATAATATATTCACATTCTGAAACAGACACATGACAGAAACATCCGTTATTAAAGTTAGTAGGTTAGGTGCAAAAAGTGAATTTTTATCGTAAAATATTATTATTAAGTATAAGTATAAATATGCCAATGCGAATATGACTGTATTAAGAATAAAGTAAATGGAGACAGTTAAAAGCAGGTTGAAGAATTTGTATATTTGGGAAGTATGATAGGTGTACAAGGGCTTTTACGTTTGTGCAAGGGCTTTTACGTTTGGTCATGTGGAGCGAATGAGTGATGAAAGAACGGTTAAAAGAAGTTTAAATGCAAGTGTTCCTGGATGTAGAAGCCGCGGAAGGCCGAGAAAGACATGGCATGACCAAGTATGACAAGTACTTGAAAGTGGACATGTGAAAAGTCGGAATAATCGGCGTATGTGCATGAGAAGATGTATGAATGTAGAGAGAAGCAAAGGAAGTATGTCAGGACAGAGTGGTATGGCGCTCTATCCTCTCTGCCTACCCCTACGGGTAAATGGCGTAATGGTTAGTAAGTTAGTTAGTTAGTTATAAATATGCTAAATCAAGAGTAGATAGTTTTTTTTAAATGCCTCTTCATTTCTGTCATAATAATAAGAAAATCATTAGATCACTTTTTACACTTTACCAATATACCAATATGCACATGCACAACCCTTTGCACCATGGGGTGAGAATGAGGGAAAAAGAAGTAGTATCTGTGGTAAATTAATTAATATCGTTCACCATATGCAGAGCTAAACAACTTTACTGTTAACATAATTAATCTGAAAAGTCTACACACATTAAAATGCTTTATTATTATCTTCTTTATATCTGTCGAGATAACTACATGTTAAATACGCAAAAGTAATTCACGACACAACCATTAAGGTGATCATTTTTTGTGTCAAATGACGCCATCTTATGTCTACAATACCTGTGATTAAATTCCATAACCGGAACAAGACATTAACTTGTTTTCATTACCATTGTCTGACAGATAATACAATTTTTCAACAATAATTTGGATAAATCTTTCAAATTTTAACAAAAAATCACACACACATTTCATAGATGTGTAGTTGATTAGAGATTTTTTGGGTTTTATTATAACAATTAACTGTTAATGTACTGTTTCGCCTTGAAAAAAAAATATTAGAGAAGAAAATATTATAACATGTAAACAAAAATGTTTTTCATAATATTATAATGAAGTAATTTAATTTGAAGACTAAGTTAACGCCCCCGTAAAGGTTCTCAACACGTTAAAACATTTTAACTGTGAGTTTAATTTTTTTTAAGCTTATGTCTGTCATTGTTGTATGTTTTTGTTCTTTTATGGTGTGAAAAAAATCATAGCACCTAACGCATATTTTTTTATTGTTGTTTCCATAAGTTAAAAAAAGCTAAAATTCATAGACACGCTTCAGATACCTTTCTCATTGTTAAACAAATCGAATTCATATTTCAAATTAATGGTTTTGCCGCCTCAAGTCATCTATGGCGGCGGCTTCTTAATTCAAAAATGCCCGGAGCGTTGCGTCATTTAGCGCGTCTTTTGTCTCGTAATTTATTACACAAAATATTTGCGCATGCGCACCATACAAATCGTACTACAATGGACCAAATACCCATCCTTTTGGACTGAGGCCATGTATTTCTGTTCTAAATTTGAATTCAGAACACCCAGTTTCATTAATTTGAGTTTACAAAGGAAACGGCAATAGGCCAATCAAATGCATTATGGAAAAATTTAATAGCTAACCTCAAAATTTTCCATTTAAATTTTTCATCAGATTTCAGTAATAATTCTTTCGATCAGTTCTTAATTAATTAACGCTTTTTACAAAAAATATTTTGGAGATTATAAATTACTTCTACTAACTACTTTTCCCTCATCCGCACTCAATGGTGCATAGGGCACTGCATTGGCACACCAAATGTAGATATTTTGTAACATGAAGTCAAGGTGATCAGTCTTATGCTTCAGGGCCAATCCAAGGTATCACATAAATGAAATATCTTTTTGTGAAAAACACATTCAAATCAATATTTCATATTGACCCCCATCGGGAATCGAACCCACGACCTCGCGCATGGCAGCCCAGCGCGCTACAGCTACACCACGAGGCGGACATACCTTTGATATATGAAGTATCAGAATATGCAAACTTTTGATAAAACAAATCTGAAAACAATAAAACATTTGTATAGTTATCCATCTACTCGTACATATCCTTTTACAAAAGCTTTTGTTTGAATATATTCCTTCCTATTTTTTTCCTCACCTGCAACTAATGAACACTGCATTAGTACACAAAGTGCAGTGTATCTTGATTGTACATTAAATTAAGGCAAGATGATCAGTTCTTACGCTTCAGCCCAAGTCCAAGATAAAAAAGAAAATATTAAATGTTTTTTTAATGAAAAAACACCAAACATATTTCATGAAATTAAATAATATTTTACCACAAACGTCCAAATACAACGTCTATAACAAATATTTTTCCTCTTATTAATTACGTAAAATTAGTAACACGATAAGCAACGATAAATATTACGTTACAAGTAAATATTTAATAAATAAATATATGGCTGTGTACTGTACAATGTCGAAGGGCTTTTTCAAGAATATTACAAACGGTATTTATTGAATAGACGTATTAACAAAATAAAGCCCCGTTTAGATGTGAAATACGCACGCGTGTTCAGCAATTCATTGAACGAGAATACTAAACTTGGTACACCAAGAGCCATGAATCTTGATTTGTTACTCCGAATGGCAAGATGATACAGTCTTACGCTTACAGGGCAGGTCCCGAGTATCACATGTGAAATATTTTTATGAAAATCCTATGTAAACAAATATTTCATGTTGCTTTACACAAACTAACCCTCACGCCATTACCCCGTTGCGGTAGCAGCTGAGAGGATAGAACGCCATACCACTCAGTTCTCTGACACTTACTTCCTTTGCTATTCCTCTACATTCATACATCTTCTCATGCACATACGCCGATTATTCCGACTTTTCTAGGTTGTCCATTTTCAAGTTACTTGTCGTACTTGGTCGTTTGCCCATGTCTTTCTCGGCATTCCTCGGCTTCTACATCCAGGGCACACTTGCATTTAAACTTCTTTGAGCCGTTCGTTGTTTTCATCACTCATTCGCTCCACAATTTCCAAACCATCGTAAAAGCCCTTTCTTAATTTTTGTCGTTTATGCTTATATCAGCCCTGCACTCTGCTCTAATTTCGACATTTGTACACAACACCTATATCGTACATAGTCTTACCACACAGAAATCGCATTTCAAGAGCATTCACTAGCTATACAATATACAAAAACATATTACATCTGTAAGGAATAGCCCTAAGAACATTTCCTATACAAAAACGTGAAGATGTACAATGCTATGACTTTATAGCACCCGCTGAAACAAAATGCCCTGATTGGATCAAAATCTACGAGTTTTCTATAAAAAGCTGTCTCATATAATCATATCATGCTTACTCGCCGCGCCGCGCCGTATCCCTTTATAAACTAGGAATTTTTGAACATACTAGTGTTGCTTAGTGCGATTACATTATATTATATGTCTCATATAAACGTGACCCAGGTTCGACACTCCTACAAAATCCCCCACAAGTTCCACCATAAGAAAGCCACGCTATTAGCTTGCGATTGCGAATGCTATTTAATAGGACTGGACACCATGGGTGAATAGCAAATGGTGGGTGTGTTGTGTATTATATTCTTTGTGGATAGTTGTACAGATATACCTTATTGTATTCTATAATTATTATTACGGTATTTCTGCACCCATTCATGGAGATATTCTGAACCAGGATTATTTGTCTGGATGACAAAAATATGGTGGCCCAGTGGTAGCATTTTCAAGCACAAGGTTTCGTTGAAAACAGTATTTACAAATTAAATAATTCGCATATATATCATATGGTTGCATAGACTCATTTTTTTATGTGTAAAAAATACATATAAAAATGTAAGAAAATACTCACCTAATGGAAATCTAAAAATCATAGGATTTTCCCCAGCAAAACTCATGAATGAATAATCTACTTTTCATCAGTTTTGGGGCGAAAAGGTATAGTTCATAAATATTTTATTTAAAAGCACTCGTTTTTTTTTTAATACTTATGGTACATTTTAGCCTTAGATTGAGCATTGAGCTTTGGACAACTTAAGAACCCAGTTGTCAGTCCTGCGGCGGGCAATAATAATAATTTATTCATAAACACTTTGTTTAAATATTTATTTTTAAAATAAATCTACGCAATCTTATTATGTTTGCACATATTTCCATTTGTAAACACTTTTTTCAATGGGGGGCCTATGCGGCTTGTGCTTGACAATCAAGTCGTGGCAAATGGGATTCGAACAGGAGATCTTTTGAGCTCAAGATCGCGACTCTTTCACATTTCCAACATGACCCGAATATTTTTTTCTTTTGTTTTATATGAAATATTTTCAAACATAAGCAGCTTGGGCTCCCTTGAATATAATATTTACACATTGAAACTATTCTAAATTAGATATTATTATATATCTCAACAGAGACAGAGACAACTCTGGAATACGAAGTAGTGGGTTATCTAGGCGTTTACAGGGCTTATGACCTTTCATTGGCTGGGTTAAGTGGCCCAATTGATGTTTTACAACAACATTCCCCATTCTGCGCCCATCATCTGACAGCCATGTATGTCACAAATTTTTGAAACTTGTAAATATGTTGAGTTT
This sequence comes from Micrasema minimum, assembly GCA_022494985.1. NCBI lineage: Eukaryota > Metazoa > Arthropoda > Insecta > Trichoptera > Brachycentridae > Micrasema > Micrasema minimum. The sequence goes on from JAGVSP010004190.1 coordinate 25,668, forward strand.
GTACAGAGAGTATCCACATGCGAGTTGTGTTTTCGATAGATTTTCATTTATTTAAATATTTTTTCTACATCTGTTGTGACAATCTGTTGAGAAGAAAGATAAGGCATTTTTTGCTATCTAACTTTAACCCACATTCGTTTCCAGAGTTTCTCCGTCTCTGTTGAGGTAGTAATCAATAATATCTGTTATCAGCCCAGCATGGGTATAATCCATGTAATTTGTCTACAAGTATTTGTATTCGTTCAAGAAATGTTTTTGTTTATCCTAAATTACTTCATTGCACATATTAGAAAAAGAAATTTCCTACTTATTATTGTTAAAAAATATTTAATGACATTGGTTCATAAAAATTTCTGTTTAAGTCGCAGGTGCTGTTAAATTTACAAGTTCAAATAATGTATGGCAGAGTACCATTTAGTATAATTACAGAGTATGCTCAGTTTCATAATGCAATCTATTATTATTATATTTGTGTGATCAGCAAGGTGAGCCTACATATTCCAGAGAAATTATTATGTATTCCTAGACAATAGTCCATTCAGCTCTCTTGTATGTTAGTGAGGCGAAACAGTTAAAATTCGTATCCCCTGGAAAATATAGTTATATAATAATATTAGTACTAAAGAACCTGTCGTACATAATATATTATGTGCTATAACATGTAGTAACATACGCATTACTAATAATATTTAGATTTTACGACTACTTTAAACATGTCATGTTATTTCGATTGAGAATCAATGGATATTAAATTGTCACCATGTCTCTGTAGATGAATCAAGTTTTTGGAGTAGGTTAATTAAAATTCTCCTGACTATGTTGTGGTGATTAATAATATTTGAATATTTTATAATATGATTTAATTATTATTATTATTTTATTTAATCACCTCAATAAGGAGGTCCAATAATATCATCGCAAACACCCAGGATTGAAAAAAATCACCATTAATTATTGAATTAATTTACCTTACTGTAGTTTACAGAGAACAGAGCTTTTATCGTGGGCTTCATTTATTTATTTTCTGTATTTTATTTATTTACGGAAAAAATCCATTTATATACATAGTTAAGCATAACAGGGATAAGCAAGCAGTAAAAATAAGTGGCAGAACATTGAATTGGTGAAGACTTAGACAATTTAAATCAAATGTGCGCATTCTCACACTCAAAGTCAGGATCGGTTCTACTTCAGTATAAAGTTTAAATCTTGATTATCTTTACACTCGAAGAAGTCCAGATCCCGTCTTGAGTTTTACAATATGACACAATCGAGACCAATGTGGTGGGCCATGAAAAAAATAAGTTAGTTTTGTGGTGACTAAAGAACAGCATTTATAAATAATATCATCTAAAATCTACATTGCATCACCTATCCCCTGAATAAGAGATTATTATGTTGGTACAAGGAAATGTTCAACAAACAAGCTAATATGCAAATCCAGGTCAATCGTGAGATTATAGCGGAGATTACAAATTATAGTGACAACGTAATGCAACATGCGGTATGCAGGGCTCGGACGTGACTTTGTGAACAACAAAGGTTGTGCATTTAACGCGACCTTGTGAACAACAAAGGTCGTGTAATTTGACGTGACCTTGTGAACGACAAAGGTCATATAATTTAACGCGACCTTGTGAACAACAACAAAGGTCATGATGAATTTAACGCGACCGTGTGAACAACAAAGGTCATAAGATTTGACGTGAACTTGTGAACAACAAGATTCGTGCAATTTAACGTAACCTTGTGAACGTCAAAAGTCATGTTCAAAGTGTATTCGAACTTGTTAATCATTTAAATATTTATTATTTCTTTGCGGAATCAAAAACGGGAAGTAAGTAATTTATAGGTATACTTTAATAAAGTGCATTCGATGAGATATTCTTACACTTTTAAAATATATTTTCAAAGAATTGTTGCTACGATTAAATTTAAAAAAATATTTTTAAATCTTGTTACAATCGCAATCAAACCCGGAACCCGGAACCCTATGAAACAATAGTCCAATCGTGTCAAACACTACACTTCTTTCTTTCACCACGTTTGCTCCTTATGTGAGAGCATGTGGACATCACTAGATCCCATATGAGGACCCTGTCACCAGCCAGCTCTCTCGCCTCCTCTCACGTCAGGCCCGCATCCATCAGCTCCGCCGAATACATAAGAGACTGAAAAAAAAATGTATCTACTATACTTCAGTTTAATGTTTATTAGGTTGACATGAAAATCATTCAACACAAAATATTTAACACAATTAAGTATGGCAGTCATTATTATGCATGTAATTGATTTATTACGGGTTATTGACCCCTTAACACTGGTCCAATGACTTGTAGATCTCAAAATAAATGACGAATCACTTTCATCGACAAGGTTAAAGTCTTGGCCTTTTTACTTTTACATAATGTTTGCCAGAGGCAAAAATTGGCAATAAGGTCAGGCTGAAATCTTTCCTCGTAGTAATAACAAAATTATCAAGAATTTATTATTCTAGTGATAATAAATATAACTGTTTATTTGAAATGATGTCATTATATTATGTATTAAATTATAGCCACTGGGTTTTAATACATATAATTTATTTAAATGACGGCTATTTTTATTTAAATGAATTCTCCTTTATAATGTCTTATTTTTATTGCTATTATTGTTTTAAATACATTAAAAAAACCCTTATTAACCAATTTTATAGATTTAAAAAATAATACAAATTTATTTAATTTGATATACTTCTTTTAATGTGATTTAGATATCTGCTACAGAATTCCAAAACGGTATAAAATTTCCCAAATATACACAAACGTGATATCGAATTTGAAAGACATTTGTTTGAGTAATTAATTCACCAATCCATGCACTGATTTAAAGTTTACAAATATGTACGCTTTATAAACACATATTAAAAAAAAAATATTTCATTAAAGCGCTCTTTAAACAGGACAGAAAAACTAACCTGACAATGAATGTGTTTTTATGGAAACGTTTAAATAGATATTGATATATTAGCTATGGGTATTTACAATTTCCTGTGTGCAAACATACAATAATAACTTACGTTTGCGCTAAAAAAATATACATATTTAGCGTGACTTTTTTCAGACTTTTCTGAACATAAAACTGTACAGTCTGTCAAGAATCTGCGCAAGACACTGGACAGTTTCTGTCCTGTAAAAAAGAGCGCATAATGCCCGCTGTATACGGGACAGTTTCTTGTTCAGAAAACTACACAGTTTCTTGTTCAGAAAACTGTGCAGTCTGTCAAACTTCTGTCAAAAGACACGCTAAATATGTGTATTTTTGAAACGCGATTGTAAGTTATTATCATAATATGTTTGCTCTCAGGAAATTGTATATTTAGCTAATAATGTAAATATGTTTATGGGTTTTTTTACGTTTAAAAAGCATACAATAAACCAATGTCTACTTAAACGTTTTACATAAAAAACGTTAACTGTCATGTCAGCTTAAATCTGACATAAGCACGCAGTTTTTTAAACAGTTTTCGTTGTATACGGGACCGTTTTCAGACTGCATAGAAAACTGCGCAGAAAACTGTCCCGTATGTAGCGGGCTTAAGCTTTTTAGGGCTTAGGTCGAAAATGTACCTATTTTTTGGTGCTTTAATTATGTTTAGTTTAAATTAAATATTAATTAGTCCATATTCATGTGATAAATATTAATACATGTAGTGTTCGCATATTGTTGGTAAGCAATATATATATATGAAACATTTACTGTAGAATTTTTTGGACATATCTTTCGTAAGTACGCACTGATTAGAAATAAATAAATAAATACAGCAGTTAGCCACATTAAAAATATTAACTTATTTTGAATGGTCGAAAATCCACGATCTGTAACACAACATTATCATTATGAGACTATTTATAATGTTGACATTATTATTTATTTATTTTATTTTCATATATTACCCGGTGATTCGTTTCAGTTAATGCATTTTTTGGGACATGAAACTCTTGCCAACCTTTTACCAAATGCATATTCAGCCAATTTATCATATTTATCTAATGATGCATTGTCTTCGCAAGAGATTAATGCTAAGCCCTTAAATCTGTAATAAATGGTTGGCCTGCTCAGCGACCTCCAGTGGAACTAAATATTCTGACGTGCAAATATTTTTTTGATGCATCTTGCACTCTGAAAAAATGATCGGTCATCCACCATAATAGCGATAAGACACACGAAATGCATTCCAAATTTAATTTGATACCGCCTTTCAGTCAATCAGTTTTCTTTTTTGGATTTCAGATAAGGCTTTGTGTTCCGAAACCCTTTCGATTTTAAATCACGAATTTTAAAAAGGTCATTTTTGAAAGAATCCGAATGATTTATTTGTGCTTTTTCTTGATTTTAAATGTCAACTCGTGGGATCATTATTAATAATTAATATTAGCCAATTTGGGGGGGTGGCGAATATGTATCCGATTATGATAATACTTTTGTTTTAATATTACTAATGATAATACTAATAATAAAAATAAATCTTTAACGAGGGTAGGATTCCCGTAGGGGGTCAACATGAAACTTTTATTTATATGCTATTTTCATATTAATATTTCATGTGTGATACCTTGGACTAGTACTAAAGCGTATGACTATCATACTTTTACCTTCATGTAATAAAATGATCAATATACACTGCACTCGGTGTACCGATGCAGTGCCCCATGCACCATTGGGTGCGGTTTTGGGCAATAATTTTTTTTTTTAAATTTGCTTTCAAAATATTTTTTTTTGTTTACAAAGAAATACATCAAATCACATATACATTAGAAAAAATAAACAAAAATCCCACCAATCCTGTTTGTGGGTAACCTGTGAAAGTCAATGTGAATGTGTTCACACTCTTTCAAGCAGCATGCACGAGGCAAAGAGAAAAAGATAAATAAAAAAAATACATAGATATAAAATATATTTATACAAGAAGAAGAAGAAGGGAAATAATATAAAATATAAAATAAAAAATAAAAAATAACGGAGATTATGTTTATGGTTATGATTTTTATAGTAAGAATGATTCTACCTTTACACTATGTATCCAATTTTATGTTATTTTTTTAAAAGATGAAAAATTAGGAAAATTTGACAATGCCATTTTATTGTCAGTTATAAAAAAATTAATTAAGCTTGGGGGCACTAAATTAGTTTACTACTATTACTACTTCGGTCCGCACCCAATGGGCACTGCGTTGATTCACAAGTGCTGCGAAACTTGATCATTTTTTAGATCCATTATTTTTAATTTTGTCACAACTAACCGTTTCAAAGTAGTTAAGTATCTTTAACTCTGTTAATATAAGACATAAGACAACTGATGTCAACTGTAACTCATTTGACTCATGACTTTAGTAGGTACAATTCAGTATGTTATTTCTTTCTATCGCGCTGATATATATCAGTTAAACCTTTCTAAAATCTAACCCTTCCACCATAAACCCAGGCTAGGTGATTTACTAACATGATTCACTCAGAAATCACACGAAAGCTGGCCAATAATAAAATGTTTTCGTACTATATTTTTGTTAGAAATTTAATCAAATATACGATGAAGGCACGTTTGTTTTTATTTAACAAATTAATGGTTTTCAAAAGGGATTAATTACTCCTGAATAAAGGGTCATAGCTCGAATGGTTTAAAGTGCATGGTAGAATATATTATCTTACATTGTGCTCATGCAGCCCCCATTATGAAATTTCATGACAAGAAGATGATCAGTCTTTTAATTCAGATGTCAGTCAAATTCAGGCGCATATAATTTATTGCGAAGAAAAACAACATTTATCGCAACGACGGGAAAAGTCAGATCCAGCTCGGGATAATATAATAATAATGCATTTCACTCATTTTTGACATTTGTTATCAAATGCTAAAAAAATAAAACTATATGACTCAAAAAATTAATTCATGCATTCGTAACAGAGTCCAAATTGCAATATTTTTAATCCCGATTCGGGTTTGTAATCTTAAATTAGATTCTTTAAAAGATCCTACGATCTTAAAATGCTTAAGAACTGGAAGTAGTAACGATTTTTTACTTGATCTATGATAGGGATTTTAGGACTTTTAGCAAGTATCTCTAATTTCACTATAAAAAATACGTCATCTAGGATAAATGTAAAAAGCGAATAGATATTACAATTAAAACTTCCTCATGTAGATTGCATTGGTTTAGTAAAAATATTTAAGAAAGATAGACTTTAAGTGTTTCTGACGTTTTAACGTTGATTTATGTCTGCAAACAAAATATTTATTGCAAATTTTATTTAATGTTGTAAGGGGAACAAGGTAAATCTTTATCAGTTAATTTTACAACTTGAGTTAATGTTTTAGAGTATTTTTCGTAGATAAGCATTTACACGAACTTTAAAACGGTAAACTATCTATTTTTGGAGCTCATGTCATAAATATGCAAAAATGTTTATATTATTTGTGTTGGAGCCAATGTTCAATCAAAGAAAAATATACATTTTATTTAATAATGTATCGTAATTACTGGTTAACGATTAGTACCAATGCAGTGCCCTATGCATCAGTGGGTGCGGATAAGGGAAAGTAGTAGTAAATAATGGGGAATTCAAGCAAGCAATACGATTTTCTTTACCTACCCAAAATATAACAAGTGACTTTATAAAAATAAACATAAGTTTATTGAGTAGGTGTCTGTCCACTCGGATAATTAAGTTTTAATCGGTAAACACGTAGCTTATAAATGTATTAATTAATCGTATTATTTAGAATTATTCTTTAATTACAACTACTACTTTCAACGGTGCATAGGCCACACATTGATACACATTAATATACATTAATTGCTGTTCCTTTCAATATCCTTTTGGTTGGTAAAATAATCAGTTAATTACAATTTTACATGAAGTTTGGAAGGGAATATGGATATCTAGGCGTTTACAGGGCTTATGACCTGTCATTGCTGGGTTAAGTGGCCACTTGATGTTTTACAACATTCCCCATTCCGCCCACCACCAATAAAGTTAGATTGCCTTAAAAAATGCTTATCTATTCTCTGTATTACTGTAGCGTTCCAGATAAGCACCCTAAAAGCAAGTACTTATTATAAGTACTTGCCTACTTTAAATATTAGAATAGTAAAAACAAATTCAAATCCTTCTAGATAGTTCTTTCGAAGCTTTCTGCATTTTCTCACCAGACCATAGGATTGGTATTAATTCGGCATCTGACTGGTGAAGATCATTTTTAGTGCACTTTAACTTCTATCGCTAAAATCATTCATTGTAATTATCGTTTTAATATTAAGTGTTAGTATAGTTTCCCTGTTAAAATAAATCGATTATTAACTTCCTTCTGTATTACTTTATTAATACTTTAAAGTCCTGCATAATATAGCGTGACTGACAGAGAGTCCCCAAGGACTCTATAACAGTCGCGGGTGGAGGTGGGACGATCCCTAAGTGTATTACTTTATTCTATCCAACGGAGCATTCTTTATCGGCGTAGATCTACATCCGCACATCTGGGCTACTATACTGCACATTTGGTGACCCCCGACGACGTGATATTATTCTGCACATTACAACATTCCCCATTTCACATAGTATTTGATATCCATATCTGCCAATTATCAGAACTTGTATATATATACAGTGAAATGGCGCGACGCTTCACACGTGAACACTCTCTGTGATCCATTGAGAAAATTGTCTACAAGTATTTGGACACACTCAAAATGTTGTTCATAATCAGTTAATGCTTAAAACTTTCCACTATTTTAACATTATAAAAAGTAGCATAATCTACTACTAATACAATACTTTACCTTATCCGCTCCCACCAGTTACTAGTAGGTAAATAGGGTACTGCATTGTTACACCAAAAGTAGTGAGTCATGATAATCTAAGGTACCATATCTTATTAAAATCTTCCATTTTCTCCTTCCAGACGATCCTCTGATGTGTCCGAAAGAGTAGGCAGTGCACTGGCGGCATTTCTCGGCTGACAAACTCGAATAAGAAAAAGAATGACGCCCTCAAGATGGATGCCAGTATCCGCCATCTTGGCTGTGATGATTCTCCAAGTCATGACGACAGCAGCTGATGACGAGGAGCTGGGTGAGTCATGTTGTAGTAATAATCGATGATTGGTGATTATATGATGATCGATTACACCCTTTTTTACGAGCTTAAAAACAGGAATCATTAAGGAAACCCTTTACAGACGTATTACAACAAAAACACATTGTTTTTTTGCGTTTGCGCAACAAACAGACTTATTTTATAGAACTCTTAATAAAGTGAAAAAATACAAACGCTATTTTTGGTCATGCTCAAAATTTTTGATTTTGTGACAGCTGTTTCGCCTCGATGGGCCGATTGAAAATGCCATGTTTTGTTTTCTATATACAATGCGCCTACATCTTACCTACCCATCTCAAATGGGCCATATTTTGTATGAAAGAAGACGAATTAACTGTGTGGATATTTAACTAACTAACTAACTAAGCATCACGCCATTTCCCCGTAGGGGTAGGCAGAAAGGATAGAGCGCCATACCACTCTGTCCTGACATACTTCCTTTGCTTCCTCTACATTCACACATCTTCTTATACACATACGCCGATTATTCCGACTTTTCATATGTCCACCTTCAAGTACTTGTCGTACTTGGTCATGCCATGTCTTTCTCGGCCTTCCTCGGCTTCTACGTCCAGGCACACTTGCATTTAAACTTATTTTAGCCGTTCTTTCATCACTCATTCGCTCCACATGACCAAACCATCGTAAAAGCCCTTGATTTTGTCGATAATGTCGATTGGATATTTAATAGTTAAATAATGGATAATTGATATAGAGTCTTTCTGCATTTAGACCTTAAACCACCAAGGTATTTTAAATACATAGTTTAAAGGGTCTTTAGTGATTTTACTATATTGATTCAATAAAACTGACGAATGAGAAACTCGAATAACACTGTGAAAAGGTAATTTATATAGAATACCATCACGTTTTCTAATTAGTAATAACTTCATGGAACATAATTATAATATTACCCTTCAGTGATAAGATTATCGTAAAAACACGTCTCTTGACTTACACAATCCACTAAATGGCAAATTTCGTGATAATGAAAGTACCATAAATTATCGAAGTGTAATTTCGTGATAATATGGGTACTTTTAATTGACGAATAATTGAGTTATAGAGTGTGTACTGTGACATAGAATATCCAGGGACCCTATTCTGCAAAATCGGTGACATATTGTATCATTTTGATTATTTTGGGAAAACTGTAGGTACCAGATAAAAGAAAAAATGCACTTTTTAAAAAGAATTTAACTCCATCGCTGGTGCTGTCATTCTTTTGTATCCGTATTTTTGAACTTATCGTTATTTTATGATGATTTATGACTTTTTTCAATTAACTGAAAAAATATCTGCCAAATGTACGATTTTTAAGGGATTTTATGTGTAAAAATAGAAAATTAATATCTTTTGATTCTGAATTTATCAGTTTTTTTCAATGTAATTATAAAACTATGCTTTAAAAGTCAGCAATTTTAAATATTTTGTGTATTTTAATTATACAAGGAGAATTATAAGTTTCCTTTTAAGAAAACGTTCTCCGGTTTTTCGTTCCTTAATTAATATTGTTATCAAATGAGTACAACTTATTTTTCTAAGCGGATACTAAATGAATCATCTGATTAATTAATCCATAGATAATTGTGTTAAGGTTTTCCATTGCGGGTTTTTGTGTGAGTAATTATTAACTGTGCACAGTGGTTAGCGCTCTGTATTTGTACGGATAAGGTCGCGGTTTTATTCCACACTAGGTCGACAGACATGGTGGCAATATTGGTAAAAATTTTACAAAAATCAAATAAAATATTTTTTTTCGTAATTTCATTATAACACAAAAGAAAGATAAATAAAATACACCCGCGCCCATTAAAGCCCATCAGACTTAAAAGCCATCGAATGCAAAGTCATAAGTTACTACTTTTATCCATAACCAATGGTGCATAGGACACTGCACCGGTACACCAAGTGCAGTGTGCAAGTGTGTCTCGATAATTTTACTACACGAAGGTAAGATGACCAGTCTTACGCTTCAGTACCAGTCCAAGGTATCACACATGAAATATTAATATTAAAATCACATCTAAATAAATATTTAATTTTGAGTTCCTACATAAATCGAATCCGCGACCTCATGCACGGTAACCAAATGCACTACCACTATACTATGAGGTGGACAATAAATAATAACACTTAAATAGTATATTGTCTTTGTAACTTTTCTTTTTCAATTTGTTATTGAAATTATTTGTTAAGAAATTATTTATGAATATAGTTAATCTACAGATAGCGTGCAATTTCAAATTCAATATCATTTTTTGTATTGAATTAAACCATTTACGACTCAACTGTTGACATCTTGAATAACTTATACAAAACAAATAAATTATACGGACTGTAATAAGCCTTGGTCTGCCCTAATAAAGAAGAGTTTGGTGTAACATCTTTATAGTCTATTATATCTTTATAGTCTTTTACGTTTCTATTATTATAACAACAATGTTGACGTACTTATTTACATTTTACTAAGGGTAAATATTTTGTAATAAAATTCATTGTAATATTTTGCGGATTTCCGTATGAAACAGACGCGAACAGAAAAAAAACTTAGTTGATTTTCTCAAAGTCTTTGTTTTTAAATAATTTCAACAATGCATCAGGTGCCAATAAAAAAAAAAGATTTTTTAGATAACTGTATTTTGGGATTTTCGTTATCATTATTATGTCCGTAATTAATTTTAAAAATATCGTAAACGCTATTTCCCGCCAAAACAGTCATTATACGGTAGGATATGTCTTTTGATATTTTAACCAAGTTTTGATGCAAGTAGCGACTAAAATAGAAAAAAGAAAAAAGAACTATATCGACGCCTCCTACGTATAATATCGTAACTTTAAGTTTTTGGTGGATTTCGTCTGCATTTAACTATATCTTTAATTCTACCAAAACAACAAAATATTTTTGCCAATAATAAGGGCTTTTTTGGGGCGTATTTTGTCGTATCTACAACCAATGCATATGAACGAAAATATTTTCAAATGCTCCTCCTGTAAAATCGCATTTTGTGGGTTACGATATTATACGTAGGAGGCGTCGATATATTCAGTACGACCCTTTTTGTGCGGAGACAGTTGCTCGGAGACAGGTGCTTTAAAAGCATCCGTTTGCGGTCAATCCGTTTTTATAAGCTACGTTTTTAAATCTCTTTTGAGAATTTTTTTTTTCACAATTAAAAAATATAGAAAATTTCCCCCATTGAATACATTTTTTCCACTGAAAATCACATGTAAATAAAATATTCTCATATCAATATTTCATATGTGCTACCTTGGACTGGTTCTGAAACGAAACACTGATCATCTTACCTTCATGCAATAAAATGCTCACTCGATATACCAATGCAGTGCCCTATGCACCGATGGATGCTGATAAGGTAGTAGTAGTTTCTGCTAGGTAACAGTACTTAAAGGACAATCATGTCTGCCTCGTGGTGTAACGGTAGCGCGTTGATTTGCAATGCATGAGGTCACGGGTTCGATTCCAGACGGGGCCAATATGAATATTTATTTCAAAATGTTACATAAGTACTACCTTAGATTGGCGCTAAAGCGTAAAACTGATCATCTTGCCTTTGTGTAAATGATCAAGATTAAATGTATTTGGTGCATTAATGCAGTGCCCTACGCATCATTGTTTGTGGATAAGGGAAAGTGTCTTTATATAGATGTTTTTTTTTTTTAAATATTGTCAGTATTTACTTATACGCAACTGAACAAATCCACTACACACGTAATCCTGATTTCAAATAATCCTTACTTGATAAGAATGCAGTATTCCTTTTTCAAATTGGCCGGAAAGGCGGGAATGCGCAGCGCATACCCTGGCGGTCGTTCCGTGAGATAATTGGCCCCTAGCGGCCGTCCTGAGAAGCTCCTCGGGAAGCTTTTTGCTCAACTTTCGGTCACGTGGTGACGATAAATCTCCGTATCTTGCATAACTATAGTTTCTCAAACTGTGGTTTTGAAATAGTGAATTAATTTTAATTTAATTTATTTGTTCTTTTCCACAGTTATATTTTTTCATACAATGATAATGTTCCGTCTCTGGGATATCCCGTGCTGAGGGAAATATTTTACATTTTAATATTCAATAAATCCTACATTATCTACTTGACCTGACCCATTCCAAATGATAAAAAAATTGCAATTGATATCCCAACAGTAACGAGGGAATATGGGTATCTAGGCGCTTACGGAGTGGCTCATCATGGACTTGGAAGCGTAAGACTGATCACTTTGTATTCATGTAACAAAAGATCAAGATTAACCTACTGCACTTGATTATCAATGTAGTGCTTTATGCACCATTGAGAGAAGTAGTAGTAATGACTTATCATTGGCTGAGTTAAGTGGCACTTGTATTACAACATTCCTTATTCTGGCCAGTATTTTATAACCATATCCGTATATTAGAATTTCTGTAATATATACCTACCGCGAAATATCGCGACGCCTTCACGGGTGAAATCTCGGGTCAGAAAACAAAAAAAAAATTGAAATTTAAATGTAATTAAGTGTTGTAATTTACGCTAAATTAGAATCATAACTCACTAACTAACTAACCATCACGCCATTTCCCCGTAGGGGTAGGCAAAGAGGATAGAACGCCATACCACTCTGTCCTGACATACTTCCTTTGCTTCCTCTACATTCATACATCTTCTCATGCACATACGCCGATTACTCCGACTTTTTATACATCCATTTTCAAGTACTTGCCGTACTTGGTCACGCCATGTCTTCCTCGGCCTTCCTTGGCTTCTACGTCCAGGCACACTTGCATGGCCAGTGTGTACAAACCATCGTAAAAGACCTTTCTTAATTTTGTCGATAATGTTCACTTTGCACTCTGCTCTAATTTCGACATTTGTGCACCTATCATACATAGTCTTACCACACACATAGATCGCATTTCAACAGCATTCAGTCTACTTTCATCCTTCTTTTTCCAACACCACGTTTCACTACCATACATAAGTGTTGGTACTAGAACTCCATAATGTTGTAAGAATCATAATGTTGTTTATTGTATTTATATTTATTGGCATTAAAAATATAACGACTAAAAACAGTTTCTGACAAATAAATATGTAACCACATATTTTTTTTTAAAAATATGATTTACAATAACATTGAGGATCGCTGACTTAAAAATTGAAAGTGCACAATCATTTAACTTTATTATCATTTCGACAGCCAATTTTGAGAAACATATAACTTTTTTTACCAGTTCAAGTTAGTTTTACCCCAAACTGAAGGGTTGAACGTCCTTCCGTTTATTGTATAACTTTATTCGTCCATTGTATCGCGTATTTTCCTCAAAGCTGAACTTACATTGTTGGATATAAATCCTTTTTGTGTCCAATTAGAGGAACCATGCTTTCAAATAAGTAAAAAAACTTATTCCGGTTTTCGTAACATCAACAAAAATTACAATTTTCTTTTTATTTATTTTTATTAGACGTAGACATTTTTAAATGTTACACAGTAGGTAGCCAAATTAGAAACAAAAACGAAAAAGAAAATACATACTTGGTTGAAGTGGAAATGGGCCGCACATAGCCAGAATGACGGACGACAGATGGACGAAGCGCGTTCTGGTGTGGAGACCGAGAAACCAGAGGCCTCAAGGACGTCCACCGATGAGATGGGTGGACGACATCAGGAAGTCTGCTGGAAGACAATGGATGGAGGCGGCGCAGGATCAGGAAGAGGCCTATGTCCAGCAGTGGACCTCAACGGGCTGAAGTGATGATGATGATAATTTATTTAATTTATATTTAATATATTTACTGGCATTATTTAAAACGTAATATTTAGGCAAATCATTGGTAGTTTACATCAAAACTATGAAAAGGGAGCTTGACTTTTTAATTAATTAATTTGCATTTCATCTACTCTTCAAACTATTGTAGCCCAGCACGCCGCAGAAAAAGATCAAAGGGTATAACCGCATATAGTACCTACCCTTATTCCCTCAGATATCTTAAGGGTCGCACAGGAACTCAGACTTGTTAGAAGTTTGTGGAATCCATATGCTCTGCACTGGGGGTAGATATTTAGATACTGGTGATATCATAACGTTAAGCGGTACATATTGTGCATTCTAAATAGATGATACTTATAGTTAGTTTATTATTAACTTTTCTACATTTTAACTTGTCTTATTTTTTTACAACGTCAATTATAATTCTTGGTTTGAGATTACCTAGTTATACGATAATACAAGGAGTAACAAAACTCGTCGTACAACCCGAAAATTGGTGAATCTACATCATATTTTGAGTCGAATGTGTAATATGACTTTTGAATCTGAGCTACGATTTTTTTTTTCTTTTTAAGACTTTCACTTATGAAGGTAGATACTTATACCTACCTACCGTTACAATTTCTTGATTAATTCTTGTTATAAATTAGGTTTCCTAATAAATAGTATTAATTTGACTAAATAGGTTATATTTAATAATAATTTGTAAGAATTTCTCGAAAAAAAATTCAACTTCTTACTGAATTTTCTCGAAAACCATGTGCCAGATCAAAAAAAATTATTCTACAAAATCGACTCCAAATATGACGTAGATTCACTGGTTTCCCACTTGAACACCGAGTTTTATTACAAGGTGTATATCACAGAAAAAAAATTTCGACGCATCACCATAAAACTACCATAATAATACCAAATATGGTTCATACATTAAGAGTTGAGTAGCGTTCATAGTACCAAATACTCGCACTTGCTATTTTCAAATAAAAATAGTTCTTAGCAATTAAAAAATACGTTTTATTATTTTTTGCCAAACAAGGTTAGGATCATGAAACCTTCGCGTTCTTCTGTCATCTTATTACAAGAATCTTGTCTATGATTGCATAATAGGACTAAAAAGATGCATTTACAGATTCATTCCAGTGGGATTCCAAGAAGATGCAATATTAAAACAATATATAATTACTGAGATGCACACTGTAAATATTATGTAGGTACATAGGTAGTTGGCTGCGAGGACGATCTTCGTTGAATTTTTCTTGATAATTACCTCGGTTCGAATCTTGACACAAGAAATCTCCACGTCCTTTACAGCGGCCAATTATTTCAGGATCAAGGACTTGTGTTATTACATCATTCCAAGCTACCAATGGCAAAACATTCGAGCAGAGCGCTGTTGTCTGAGAATCATGGCTTGATAATACATATTTTATACATTAAAAGATAAGT